>JAQFZX010002941.1:0-15290 GCA_034682405.1 Hydroisotoma schaefferi | reverse complement strand
GTGGACGTGTATGTGGCGAGAACTTCAGAGGACAAAGCAGCTGTGGTGTGGACGTGTATGTGGCGAGAACTTCAGAGGACAAAGCAGCTGTGGTGTGGACGTGTATGTGGCGAGAACTTCAGAGAACGAAGCAGCTGTGGATGTGTATGTGACCATACGTTGAATATTTCTCAAAGAGATTAGAGAAAAAGAAAGGGAGACTGGAGTTGGGAAAGGAAAGGAAGGGTCCAGGAATTATGGGAATAATAGAAAAGGGATTACGAACCATACAAAAGACCCAACCCGAGTTTTACTGTCTGAACAATCCCCTCTAAATATACAACAGGGGTCGACCCAAACAGTCATTCTAAAACTGAACCACCTTTCCAGCAAACAGACCCCAAATAATCAACCCTTTTTCTATTCCAAACTCCTTAAAATTTACATGACCATTTAGTCTAAAAATCCTCAGGAATAAAAAAAGACCCTTTTAACGAAGGTTTTGACCGTTCAAGTAATTCCAAAAACTCCATAATACATCCCCAACACAGAAGTAGTTAGTCCTCCAATCCGGTTGCCTGTTAAAACCATAGGCGCAACCAAGGGAGGTACAAGGGTACATTGTACCCCCTGGAACCTTCGATAAACCCTATCCTTTACATATTAAGCAGGCCCAGCCATACCCCTTCCTATCCTATAATGCTATAAGTACCCCCTCGTGGTTACTCCTATGGTTAAAACCTTCAAAACTAACTTACACCAACCCGGCTCGTTGGAATACCCTAGTTTAAAAATGGAGTTGCTACTCTGAATTCGTACAACCATTATCCCTTCTCCTATTCCGAATTCTCCCTAACCTTATATTTCATCCCAACTACTACTTTCTGTTCAACACAGCCCAATAATGTATCATTACTCCTCCACCAATCTCATTTATAAATCATATAAAATATCCTTTGTCCATTCTGCGGAATCCTTCTCTCAAACCCCAAATCAGAAACCACACCCACCATATTTCATTCCTAACAAATAAAAAATAGTCCCATAATACACAGCCCCCTTGACCTAACAACCCCAGCAGAATCCAATACAACCCTGGGATATAGTTACCCTAAATCCTCGCCCATATACCGCGGCTTGTATATGAAAAGAAGATCTTTGGAAGAAAGTTTAACATGGGAGAGATACCTCTTATAACATGCAAAGAATAGGCGTGCGGCATAATAATCGAGGGTGGCATATGGGCGAGGATTTAGGGTACTAAAAAAAAAGTTTCAGTCGTCGTAGGAGTATTTTGTAATATTATTTTCTAATCCTCCCCGGATCAGATTTCAGTTGCCATTTAATATTATTTCTTCCAGTTTCCCTTTACTACCTCAAAGATGTAAAAGTATATAAGAGGGGATTGTATATTTTTATTATTTCCATTATTTAAAATGGGAGGATTGGGAGGAAGTAGATTTATTCCTCACTTATCCGATTGAAAACCAAGTCCATTTACTACAATACAAACCATACCATAAAGCATTAAATAACTCTAACTCTAGCCCTTCTTATTCTTAGTAGTAACCCCTACATATACCGTATTTCCGGAAATTACTCCCCCGGGGGAGTTAATCTTCAAGGCAAAAATTGAAAAAACTTTTAACATGGGGAAGATAGGGCGACTTTTAATTTTTAACATGGAAAAGATAGGTGGATTTTTTAGAGGGGGGAGTAGTAATATTCAAAATATGCCTTAAATGTCCAAAAATAATGCCTGGGCATTTATCCGAAGAAGGGAATGAGCATTAAGCATTCCTACTACTAAATTGGATGCTAATAGCTAAAGTTGACATTTAAAAGTATAATTGTTCCAGCTATAAAAACAGATCCTAAAATTCCAATCCAGAGACTCTCAGTTTTACAACCTTTCATTATTTTAATAATGGTTATGGAAATGTCCATTGAATTTGATGATAAATGGATGGAGGAGGTAAAAAGGGACATTTTAGTAATTGAGACACCTAATAAAACTCCCTACTACCTACTTTCTTTCACCAATCAAGCCTCATAACACGGCTTAGTTGGGGGAAATTACCAAATAAAGCTACTTTGGAATCTCAAGTGAAGGAATAAATGAGGTAATTAAGAAGATAGACACTCTGGTTACTCCGGATTACTAGACCTATATCCTCGAATAGTGGCCCAGGCTAGTAATCAATTTTACAGTTTTTTCGGGCTCAAATTTAACACACAATTAAAGGGGGCTTATGGGGGGGGGGCTAATAGTAATTAAGGGGGGCACTATTCCAGGATATACGGAAGTAAATGTTGGGGAAGGGGTTGTGTTGAATTTGGGTCCACTTAACTTCCTCTAATTAAATTAAATTACCGTATATCCTGTAATCCCTCCTTCTTATACTTCAACCCATCACTGGACAGGATTTCTGGTGGGAGCCCCTCTCTTACCGTAAATCCTCCAATAATGGCCCCCTCAATCCCTTTAACTACTATTAATAACCCCCTTCTTATCCTATCTTACATTTTACCCTTAAAAACTGAAAAAATGATAGGCAGTCTGAACCTGGACCCTATTTGTAGAGGATATAGGGCACCGTATTTCCCCGAAATAACCCCCCCCCCCCGGTATAATTCCCCACTTTCTTTTCATGCTAAAATTATGAATTTGTCCTATCTGGGCCATGTTAATACAATTTCTACTTTTTCCATCGAATTAATAACTCCTCAGGGGCATTATTTGGGGAAATAGGGTGATTGAATGTGCCAGTTGTTTGTAATGTTTGAGATGTAATTGTTGCAAACTCTAAATCTAAAGTTATCTGCCTAATGTTATTGATAAGAATGGGGGATAGTTTAGGTTGTTTATGTCTGCAGACACCCCACCTAACCTAACCTGGGTTACACTTAATCATAAGTGAGACCAAGAGGGGGGAGGGTACGAGGGTACATTTTACCCCCTAGTTTTACAATATACCCCCTCCACTTCCCAATACGTCATATCCCTTACATGTTAAACAGACCCTGCCATACCCCTTCCTATCCTTTAATACTATTTGTACGTACCCACTCGGGGTTGGGCCTATGGACCCATACATTAACGAATATAAGATAAGACCTTATCATTCCTCCTACAATACCACTTCCTTAATTCCCTTCATTCCCTTCACAATAGGCTTATGTTTTAAAAAAAACTATATTTTTAAGCATTTTTAACATGTGAAAGATACCCCCATATAACATGGGAAGGATGGGATGCGGCTTAATTAACGAGGGCGGCCTCAGCGTTAAAAACCACCTTTTTAGAACACACTTTCCTAATATAATTGACACATTAACAAGGTTAAGTGTTTCCTATGCAGAGAAACCCCAAAATTCATCCCTTTTTCAGACTTCAAACCCTTTAGTGTAAATAAATGTAGCCTATTTCGGGTTTTAATTCCTCCGGGACATTATAATTTATCCTATAATAATCCTACATAAATATAAAGTAAAGCGTTTTATAATAAATTTAAATTAATTACCTCAAAAACAGCTTCATCCCGAGCCCGACAGACACATCCCAATCTTGTAATAAATCTCTTTCCACTTTCCCAATAATTCCACTTTTTTAGTATTTCCAATTTAAAACTCCACATTATATTTTACAAATCCCCATTATTTATTAACTTCCCTTTGAAAGTTAACGGACAGACAGACAGACAGACAGACATATTTTAAACTTGGAAACAATTCCCATCCTGTCCTGTCCCTGTCCCTTAACCCAATTTATTATTATTTATTATTATTATTAAAAATGGGCTTATCAAGGCTTATAAATTAATTTAATCCACAAACTACTTCATTTCTTATCAAAAATATCTCTATACAAAATCCACTAACATTTATTCCTTAAAACCTTTCAGTTAATTTTTCATATCCCGTTAAAACTAAAGAGGAAATTAGCCACTACTATTTCATTACAATTTGTTTGTTTAAATGTATGCAAATTTGCAAATCCAAATAATAGTAGCCGATTTACGGCCGAGATAATTCCCCAATTCCCCTATTTTTTTTTCATAAATTTTGGTAAGAGTTTCCCAATAATTATTATCTCTTTTTTAGACAATAACTAAAACTAACTAACATTGTTATTTATTTATTTTATAAAACTGGATATTCCTCTGTCCCTCTTTTATAAAAACATAAAACTACTAAAAAAAGTCAGTTATCAGCTCATTTAGTCCTCCTTTCCTCCAATTTTTTAAATCGGGGAGGAAATCTACCACTTCTCACATTGGCCTGTCCGCCTGTCTCTTCTACAAAAAATATATTCGTATTTTAGGCATTATTTATTTCATTGTCCTCAGCCTCTCTTATTCGAGTCCTTGGATTTTGGTTTTTTTAGGCCTAAAATGAGGTAATGGTAATAACCACTGAGGGTACGAGGGTACATTGTACCCCCTACAATTCTCCATGCACCCTATCCTTTACATGTTAAGGAGGCTCCGCTCAGCCCTGCTTAGCCAAATCCCTTCATATCCTTTGATGCTATGTGCACCGCCTGGAATTCCGGTTCCGGATAGGCCGTATCCTTTACATGTTAACCAGATCCCGCTTAGCCACACCCCTTCATATCTTTCAATGCTATTTCTACCCCCTCGTGGTCGCGCCTGGCCTATGGGTAATAATAATGGGACAACCTTCTTAGAAATTGTATCAAGCCTTGTTTTTTTTGGATGTAATTGAAGGTAATGATGTGTGGGTTAAGGGGTTTAAGTAGGAGAAATATGTATAATTATCATTATTCTTGTCATCAAAGGAAGAGGCGTTACGTTAATCCCTTCGGTAACTTTTCAGACTGACCTGATAATGAGTGTAAAGCGGGTTAGGTCAGGTCATGTTTGTAGTTACTAAAAATGGCTTGAGGAGATGATGATGATCATGTGGACAATTAAAGAAAGATAAATATCTAAATAGTTAACAAGTTTGTTTGAAGTTTAGCTTTTGAATAATTTTATTTATAAAAAATTGCTTCATTACACAAGTTTTTTTTTAGGATGTCTGTATAAAAGGTGTTGAATGTGATATGGAAATAATTGAGAATAATCACAACTTCATCTTAGCGGAAACCTGAAGGATACGTTGGGGGTTTGATTTAAAGTTCTTATGTTTACTAAACTCATTCATAACTTGCTCGTGGTACTCTTGAACTTTTGCTGCCAATGCGGTCACACTTTCCTTTGTGCCTTGTAAAGCCTGTAATAAATCTGGAAGGGAAGACAGTACGAGTTAGGAATATAAAACTTAAAATGAGCTAATTCACTTCACTTGATAAGAAATTAAATAAATAACCTTTGGAGGCAAATCCTTTGGACTCTACCAACGAGGTTAAGGCCGTTTCCGCCCGTTCTATCTCTCTCTTATACTTTCGCATTCGGGCTTGGTAATTGACCAACAGTCTGTAGAAGTAGTTCATTGGAGCTGTGACTTCATTCTGGAGTACTAACGGAGTATCTCTCGTGATCACTGCCATATCCACATGGATCATCTCCTAAAATATTAAGTAGACAACATTTACAGACAGGAAATGACATTTTCATGCAACTAAAAGCATTAGGAATATAAATAAAAAAAAGTAACCTCTTGAAAGTCAGTCATAAGGGAGTTGCAGAACAGGGTCTGTCGATGTACTAAATTGCTTAGAGCGGATACAGAGAGTCGAGTCTCATCAATCTCTTCTGCCACCTTTTCAATGTTCTTGTCCGTGACACGGTCCATTTCCGTAAGCTTCACCTTATGGTTCTTTATATGAAATCTGGAACAAAGAGTATACAACTAATGATAAGGCTTCTACTGGATTAACTAATGTCAATTCACCCAGGTCTTACTTGAGCTCTTCGATAATCTGCATAACCTCAGGAGGGACCCCGGTAGCTCCTGACCTATAAGTAAAGATTGCTTAAGTACAGGAATTCATAATAAATAATAATGACAAGAATTACCCTTGCGGTTGAGCAGTCGTTCCACCGAGAGATGAGTAGTCCCCAACTCCTAATCCTGAAGAAGGTGCACCCCCAAGTCCGAAGGTAGCTGGGGCTGTTGATCTAAATGCCGATGGGGCAGGTGATCCGAATGCCATCATTGGGGCTGTTGATCTAAATGCCGATGGGGCAGGTGATCCGAATGCCGTTGGGGCTGTTGATCCGAATGTCGTTGGGGCTGTTGATCCGAATGCCGTTGGGGCTGTTAATCCGAATGCCGTTGGGGCTGTTGATCTAAATGCCGATGGGGCAGGTGACCCGAATGCCGTTGGGGCTGTTGATCCGAATGCCGTTGGGGCAGGTGATCCGAATGCCGTTGGGGCTGTTGATCCGAATGCCGTTGGGGCTGTTGACCCGAATGCCGTTGGGGCAGATGATCCGAATGCCGTTGGGGCAGGTGATCCGAATGCCGTTGGGGCAGTTGATCCGAATGCCGTTGGGCCAGTTGATCCAAATGCGGATGGGGCAGGTAATCCGAATGCCGTTGGGGCAGTTGATCCAAATGTCGTTGGGGCAGTTGATCCGAATGCCGATGGGGCAGGTGATCCGAATGCCGTCGGGGCAGTTGATCCAAATGCCGACGGAGCCGGTGATCCAAATGCCGACGGAGCCGTGGAACCAAATGCCGAAGGAGCCGGTGATCCAAATGCCGACGGAGCCGTGGAACCAAATGCCGACGGAGCGGTGGATCCAAATGCCGACGGAGCCATGGATCCAAATGCCGACGGAGCCGGTGATCCGAATCCTGTTGTCGGTGTGCTAAACATGATGCCTATAAAGAACAACGATTTCACCAATTCCAAACTTGGGAAATAATTTAAATCCTAAATTTATTAAAATTTTGATAATAAAATGTTAGAAGAGCTAGAAAAGAACCTACTATGGGTTCCAATAAGAAATATACCCGCTCCTTTTTTTAAATCTACTTTGACTTAACTTCTGGGTCCTCTTTTAGTCCTTCGTCTAATCCCGTATCCAATGTTTGGCTAACTCACTCAATCCGTTTCATTTCCCGTATTTCCCCTTTTAAATTCCCCAGGGGAATTATTACTTGGAAGGAACAATTTAAAATTCCATTAATATAGACAAGATAGGGCAGCTTTATATTTCCAACGTGGAAAGGTACGGGAAATTATTCTGGAGGAGGAATTAAAAAGAGATCCGGTTTTTAAGTCCCTAGGGAAATTATTTTTGAGATTGAAGAATAAAAAAACAGGATGAGTAGGAGAGACTGAATTTTTATTTTTCAGAATATGAGATCAAAGAGAAGACTTGGTCAGTGAGCAGCGAAGATTTGACACATACATTATTATTACTATAACTAGATTGTCATTACAAGAGTATTATAAATACATTTCATCATTTCGACATTTCATAACTCTGACTCCTGCTGACCAAGTATGTCAGTACCAAGAACTAAACCCCCAACGCTGTTCTTGATACGCATTAATATAAATTAATCATAAAGATATCATAACAGTAATTTGTACTTGAGCAGCCTCAACAGATTTCCCCATTAATTACCAGCTTTGAAGCAAGACACCTCATTGTCCATTATGCAACACACGACCCCATAACTTTCATTAATCTTGCAATGGACAATATCATTAACAACGGACGCTAAGGGTGATAAAAGTTGATTGGTCCCGTCCTTGGTGTTCCAAACTTTGACATAGGAAGGCGCTCCGTTACCACAAACAAATAGGGTTCCATCATCCCCTTTCATTAATGCTGATCGGCAGATCTTAGTCATCTCTTGCTTCCCTCCCTACAAACCAAACTTGTTAGATTTTACTCATTCCTTAAATGCAGAATTTAAAAAAACAACACGGCACGCACTAAAACGTACCTGAAAAGTATGCAATAAATTCGAAGACACGGTTTTATCCCCGTTTGGATGAGCTGTAACTTCTAACTGGCTTAAAAGGTGGGCAGTGTACTCCTTAACTAGCCCACGACCAGACGGTCTCGTCGACGCTAAAAAATGACCAGTCTCTTGATCAAAGTCTAAAGAAATGAATGCGCCATCAACAGGCATTATATGGGACGGACTTTGGTTATTCTCCCCAAATAATCCATTCTTTTGTGTTTCTACGAAACAAACCCTCTCAAAATTGTGAACCAATAAGCCTGCCAATGGTGTTGTACTGAAAACAACAAGCAGACAAATTTTACAATAAGACTCCCTTGTATACTTTTTTAGCCTTTTTAATTACCTTCCTTTGGTCCAGAGATCTGCACAGGACTTCATCCTACCAACAGGACCACCAAATGGTTCAAGCCGATATTCTGAAGATTCTTGCTGAGGAAACCGCAAGTCATAGCTTTTCATGTTACCATCACTCAAACCAAGATAGAGAACAGAGGGATTTTTAGCATTCCAACAGCCTGACCATAGACCCTGGCTCACTCGGAAAGTATGGGTATTTATATTAGACCTCACGTCGTAAATAATAGCTTTTTTGTCCAATCCAACCGAAAGTAAGGAAGTCCGCTCTCCCTCTGGTTGAAATTCCAGGTCTCTTATCTGACTCACATGAAGAGGCCGATAGGCAAGCTCGCGGAAACCTTGACCCGCATCAAATTGTTTTATCCCGTAACTCCCATCTAAGTAGTAAAAACCAACAGTATTATTAGCAACTAGAGATACATATTAAAGAGAGTTTACAAAGGTTTATTACTTGGATACAGGTTGTTCCTAATCCGTTCAGACACGACTAGCAATTGCACACCACTACTGTAAGTCCCCACTCGATAAAGTCCATTAGTAGTTTTACGCTCGGCCACTTTCAGATACTGTTTCTTTCCAGGCAAATTACATAAATCCTTGGAACACCCGGGTTGCGGTTCCGATCTCATAGTTGAACCTCCTCTATCAGCCAACCTGCTTAGCAACTCCTTCTTCTCCTGTTTCAACTGCTCATTATCTCTTTTGAGCTGATCCATCGAGCATATCAACTGTTGATTCCTGCAAGTAACGTACAAGGACTTGTATTTTAACCCCGAAGACAACAAAAACTAGCTCAAAACTTACGTCAACTGATATCTCATGACTTCCACATGTTTCTTGTCGACCTCGGCCTTTGCAGCCGTGACTTCCGTGGTGTCCACGGCCTTTAAGCTCTTGACATACAAGATCCTTAGTTCAGCACTACGAGCCTTGCTACAACAAGCCGGACATCTCTTCTTATTCGACAGCCACTTCTCTACACAAGACAACCCAAAGATATGCCCACATCTTAGACTACACACTCTATGAGGTCCGCTGTTGGTGTACGCATCACAACAGATTGAACACATCATCCCGTCGTCCTCGTCGTTCAAATCTGAAGAAATAGAGACATGATATTAGAGCTAAGTAAGGTTATATTGGATAAGTCTGTTTCTGTTCCTTACCCATTTTAGGAGACTTGGCAGCCGGTGACCCTTCTTCGTCGTCTTCTTCTTCATCCGGCTCGCTGTCTGAAGAGTCGGAGGAAGTGGGTACACGGTCAGGTTGGGTTCGGGGATCTGATAGTCCAAGACTACATGGAAGTTCGTCTCTTTGCGGCCGAGGTCGACATGGACATGCGGGCGGAGCTTCATCTACTTCTGGTTCATGGTCGGAGGAAAGGGGGGAGTCGTCCGAGTCGGATCGTAGGTTCTCCAGGGCCCCATCTACGTGCTCGATGTCTCCATTGTCATCCGAAGCGTCGTCTTCCGGTTCTTCGTCCAAGAAGTTGAGCCCCTCGGGTTCGTCGTTGTACTCATCTTCCATCCACATTATACACTTTAAATTAATTAATTTAATTAATTAATAAAAATCCCACCTCCGCCAAATCTAATTTAGTATCAAATGGTCAAATTATAACATGTCTTTAGTACCCCCCCACTTTCCTACAACAACACTTACGATTTCCGTAATTTCCTAACTGCCGTATTTCCGGAAATTACTCCCCCCTTCACCCCTCCGAAAAATCCCCCTATCCTTTTCCATGTTAATAATTAAAAGTCGCCCTATCTTCCCCATGTTAAAAGTTATTTCAATTTTTCCTTTAAAAATTAACTCCCCCGTGGAAGTAATTTCCGGAAATACGGTATAAGCCGTGGCGTGGCATATGTAGAAGGATAAAATAATGTTTTGAAGTACCGTAAAGTCCCGACTATGAGCCGCCCGCGTTAATTTAGCCGCATTTGCATATATCCTTTACAAGTTTAACAAGGTATCCCTCCTCCTATATTTAACATGCTTCAAAATTTCTTTTTTCCTTGGATTAGCCGCGGCTAATAGTCGCAATTTATTTAACTAGGGAGATACATAGATAGATAGAGATAAGCAAAGTATCACTAATTTGTCTATGCTCTGCCCCTTTAACGTTGAAGGATAGGGTGCGGCTTAATTAAAGAGTGCGGACTATATACAGGGAATTACGTTTGAGATTTTTTATGGAAGCTTATCCAAAGGAGAGGAGGAGGGATAAAGGATCTTTATTTCTGTGAGAGTGGCTCTTGTTTAAAGTTATATTTTAAGGGCGGAAGGGATGTCTCGGCTGCTTAGCAACCTTTAACATGTTCCCAGCTAATTCTAGAGTTTTATCATGGAAGGGATAGGAAGGGGCGTGGCCTGTTAACATTGCACGTTGTTTCAGCTACTTTCTCACTAATAGAGAATAATTATAAAAGAGGGTACCGTATTAACCGTATTACCAGAAATTACTCCCCCCTGGAAGAAAATCCCCCTATCCTTTCCACGTTAAAAACTAAAAGTCGCCCTATCTTCCCCATGTTAAAAGTTTTTTCAATTTTTGCTTAGAAAATTAACTCCCCCGGAGGAGTAATTTTCGGAAATACGGTATATTCATTCTTACCCCGCCTCTCTCTCCCTTTCCTTTATTGGAATGGAAGTATAGAGGGAGAGTGGGTCAAAGGTCGATCTTCTTCCAGGTCAAAGGTCAATCTTCTTCCAGGTCAAAGGTCAATCTTCTTCCAGGTCAAAGGTGTATTATTACAAAGGAGCTATTTTCTGCGTCCACACGAGGCAACCTCCCGTCTCCAACTGAAATCCCTCACAATGTTAAATCAGAAGCTTTCCTCCAACTCACCTTTTAGTCTCCCTTACCACCCCTAATCACCCCTAATCACCCCTAATAATACGGGGGTCAAGGGGGCATACAGCTATTACCCCGTGAGGGGGGAAAGGTCATCCAGGTCTGTGGGATCACTAATTGGCTTGGGTGGGATAGTCAATCAGGGTCAGAGGTCAATAAGAAGGTCATTCATACATGCAGTGTTGAAACAATTTTTAAAAACCCTTTAAAGACCACATGGCCTCACTAGGTAGTACCCTAAAACCTTGGCAATATGCCGCGGCTTATGCATAGAAAAAAGTCATGTTTAGCAGCACCCTTAACATGGGAGAGATACCCCTGTATAACATGGAAAGGATAGCATGCGGCTTAATCAACGCGGGCGGCCTACTGTCAACGTTTTGGTAGTTGGAATTGGAAATGGATTCCAAAACAAAGTAGGCACTTCCTGAATTAAATGACGCAAAACAACGGGAATAAATAGATAAACGGAACATGATTTATTGATTGCATTAATTAATTAAAGTCTCAAGTTCTGAGCATAACATCCTCAAAACCAACAAGCTATAAAATAATATAATAACTCATTAATAAATATCATGGCATGATAATTCCGGCTCCACAAAAAAACCACAACTGTATCAAGTTCACTTTTTACCTTTAGCAGAACATGAATTTAATTCAAGTAAGTTTCTAGCAAACTAATTAGCAGAGATGCGTGGTTTCTCCCATAAAAAAAATGCACACCATCTTCTATTATTCATTTTCAACCCTAAATCCAATCCAATCCTAAAGTTAGCCAATTAAGTAAAGTATGACCATAAATAAATCCAACTTTCTAATTGAATAACTACACGACTTTCTTCCTAGACTAAACTACTGATTGTCCTCGTATAAATAATTGTAAAAGATGAATAAGAAGGGATCGTCAGATCTACAGAGCTTCCATAATAATTAATTAAATTACAGACTCAATCACAGCAACCAGCACAGCTACCGATCAATAAGTTTTGACTTAGAATTACTTAGAATATAAATAATAAATCTAAAACAACTACGAATACTACCAGCTTATAAAAAAAAAGTAATGGAGAGTTAAGATTAGGTAAATGGCTTTGTGCTGCTGAGTGCTGACTCCGGTTCAGTTTATGGTTAAGGTCATCCACGTACGTAATTTATCTTTTTTCATGATAAAATCCCAACAAAGTTTCACATGGACAGCTTGCTTAACTTTAGATATAAATTATTTCTAAAACTGGATTACAACAAGTAAAATCTCAATAAATTCAGAGCAGTAACCCACCCTTGATTAAACCAACTCTTCCAAGGTGGTTAAGTTATCATCATTTTGTCTTTGTTCGATTAATTCAGCCTCATTGTGCTTCCTTCCGATCCCTTCGTTATCCATTTCCAAATAAAACTTCAACTAATTCCCCGTTTCATAAACTAATAGCAGAAAACACTAAACATAAACTTGATAACTGTTACTACTACAACTGCCAACATTTAATACCGACTTAAAACTTAAAAATCATCACTTATCCATTCCAGTTGAAGTATTATTTACTTTAAAAACTGAGGAATATGAAGACAGGGATGTTGGAGGAGAGGAAAGGGCACTTTCAAATGGAATTTTTAATTATTTTTTCTCGTTAATTTAGCCTGCTGGCCTATTTGTTTCCCTTTGTAGATTGTACTTAATTTTTAATTATAGAATTATTATAACTAGACATGCTTCAGTCCGACTCTTTGTAACAAAGTTGAGGAAGATTTTAGCTTATTCTATATTTATCCTACAATTGATTGCTCATAAGGCCGCTGCTTTGGTATTTCACTAAAAAAATGGCACTTGAGTTACCAATAGTTGCACAAATATTACAAGAACTTAATAATTTTCCTGAGGGAAAGAGTTAAGGCAGAGATTCACAGTTTAAATTTATGATAACTATCAACATTTACTAAGGCGGACTTTGTTCCGGCTTTCTCTTTCGAAAGCCAAGTGGCATGCATTATTATGATTAATTTAATCATAAACTCTTTGGGTTTGGCTGACTTAGTTCCTCCTAATTGTTATACATTACGTACTAACAGTTTACTAACGACGAGATGGTTGTTCTTGTGAGAGTTCTTGGGTTGATTCATGTGCTAAGCTATTCCGATTTTACTCGCATGTAGATGTCAGTTTTGTTAGGGCGCTGCGAAGATTCAGAGATCCTCGACTGTCGAGTGTACGTTTCTGGTTTAAACGTCAGCAGACGGTTAAGGTTATCAGTCTCATGGGGTTTGTTGCAGCCGAAATTCCAAATCGTCCATACCACCAATGCTAATATGCCGATCATCCAAAACAGCGCTATGTGCCTATTGATTTCAGAAAAAAACAGTCTTAAAATTTTCATCTCTAGCCGGATATTATAAAAACTCACGAACTTCAAGATCCCGGAGAAATAAAAAATGGAACAGGGAGGTTCAGAAGGAGAAAAGAATTACAATTAGATGCAATCCGAACTTTTTTACACAGAAGATCCAAGAATACAAAAATATCAGCGTGTAAAGTAAAATAAAGGAAGCAAGCAACACACATTATATAAAAAAAAACACGTAGTTATTCGGTTATTAAAGGTACAAGCGGTTTTTAAAGGTTTTAGAAGACAATTATAAAGCTATTAACGGTACAACATGTTTTAAAGGGTTATAGCAGTTAATCTAAAGTATGAAAGACCCAGGCAAAGTAGAGTGAAACTAGATAAACACAAGAAAGATAAAATTAAAATATTCATTACTTTAGACCCAGAAGAGGACTGAAATAGTGAGAGATTTAAAGCGTATTTTACCCTGGAATCGGTTTGGTAATCGTCTCCGGATCAAACTTTGCTACAATAAGAAACTCTGTGATAACTATGGAAAGAACTATCCAAGACTGACGACCAAAGGTTGTACACTCTCTAAAAAACAAGGCTCAATTTAGTAATAAATGAGAATTGTAAGCTGAATTAAATTACTAGCAACTTACGGATCGTCTAAATACTGGAAAGTTTCTCTTAAGGCCACAGCTCCCCATAAGAGGATAGCAAAGAGACGAATTAAATTGAGGTAGTGACCAGGAGGAACCCACAGGACGAATTTCAAGTAAAAGGTATTCAGTTCTGCCAACAGGAACTGTTCATACATAATAACAATTTGGGTAGAATCCCAATTAAAAATAGGTAAACAATTCCAATAAACTCACCATAAAAGTAATAGCTAAAACGCACATCCATCGACCCAAAGATGATGTAGGTTTCCATTCAAAATCAATCCAGGAATGGGGGCCAAATTGAGCAAGGATTCGCTTCAGTTTACCTCTACAAAAACACCCAATAACTTAGCACACAATCACTTAATCTCTCTCCAGTTTTCAACTATTAACAATTAAAGACTGACTTGTAGTCAGGAATGTTCCAAAGGCCCCTCCAGTAGTAGGTTCTGACTCGGAAGTAGGTTAAGGTCTTCATCCCAGCCCAAATCCCAACCCCGTTGCATAACAAAGCGTCCAAAATCCACTAAAATGAATGAATGGAGGAATTAAAAGGGATTATTCCTGGTGGTATTATATTCCAGACCCACTTACATGATCCCACCAACACTCACTGAAGTTGGGGAGTTGGTGTTCGAGTGTGTATTCCAGAACTTCAAACATAACAGAGATGACCGTGCAAATCCACCAGTCTCTCAGAACAAGCGTTTTGAGCCACCATCCGAAAAAATGTGTCGGCACAAAGAGATCAAACTTGTCGTACACATTGTGAAACGGATTGTCCGGAATCTTTGGATCATAAATTAGACAATTCCCACCGTAACTTTTCTCCTCAAGAGGTTCGCCAAGAGTGGGATCGATATGTTTGAGCAACTTTCGAGCATCCTGTTTACTCTACAACAAAAATATAAAACTTTTAGCCCCAGTAAAAACTAATTATGCTTCTCCAACTAACCCCTCTAATCCAACTTCTCCAACTAACCCCTCTTATCCAACCTCTCCAACTAACCCCTCTAATCCAACCTCTCCAACTAACCCCTCTTATCCAACCTCTCCAACTAACCCCTCTAATCCAACCTCTCCAACTAACCCCTCTTATCCAACCTCTCCAACTAACCCCTCTAATCCAACCTCTCCAACTAACCCCTCTTATCCAACCTCTCCAACTAACCCCTCTAATCCAACCTCTCCAACTAACCCCTCTTATCC
>JAQFZX010002940.1:0-15314 GCA_034682405.1 Hydroisotoma schaefferi | reverse complement strand
TAATGGCCTCGGCGACCGAGTGGTCAAAGCTTATGAGCAATGACCACGAAACCCTCCTAAATACATACATACATACAAGGTTTACTCCATTAGTTTTTTGAGTATATGCTATCTAGTAGAGAGAAATAGTACTTTCGGTTCAATAAAATACTGACAAGTAGTGAAATTGTGAGGTATTATTGGGATGGTTGGCTTTTAAGGAACTTATATAAATCAGTTGAACAGTTAGATTGTTAGATCGGAACGATGTATGTGTTCCTTAGTTCAAAGTTAAACAACTTACCTTCACTCAAGAAGAAGAAAAGTCAACATTTAAAATACAGTACAGCTTACCGTATTTCCGGAAATTACTCCCCCTGGAATAACTCCCCCCTCCCCACCACATTTCCATGTTAAAAATTTAAATTCACTCTATCTTGCCCATGTTAAAAGTGTTTCCGGAAATACGGAATTATAGTTATGAGAAGTTGGGCAAGGTTGGTTGAGAGGTGCTGCGCTGCCTGTTCCCATCCTTTGCTTGGAGTCCAGCTTTAATAATTGTGTCTAATTCTAAAAATAAATGAGACGGAATGAATGAAGGGATTTTGCTATACGATAATTTATATTCTTGAGGACCTGTGAGCTACACACCAACTTGGGGTAGTCATACCATAATTTATTTCATATTTAAGTGCAACTTAGAGAGAAATGTGTAGTTACTAAAGATCCGAATATATAGGTAGGAGTAATATGTCAAGTGTGTTGTAGTCGTAGTAGTAGTAGTAGTAGAAGTAGTAGTAGTAGAGGTAGTAGTAGTAGTAGTAGTAATAGTAATAGTAGTATTATTAGTAGTAGTAGTATTGGTAGTAGTAGTAGTAGTGGTAGTAGTAGTAGTGGTCGTAGTAGTATTAGTAGTAGTAGTAGTATTGGTAGTAGTAGTAGTAGTAGTAGTAGTAGTAGTAGTAGTATTGGTAGTGGTGGTGGTGATATGGACTGTAGGAATGCGAGAGGAGTATAATGTAATAAATCTTCATGAAAATGACATTTTGTTCGTGGCTGTTGGCTCGGAGAAATGTTCCATAAAGCTCTTACACGCTTAAATTTTGACTTCAAAGAATCCTCAGAAATGGTTGATTTGGAGGGACTAGCCTTAACATTACACTCTGTCACTGTACTGGCAAGGAAAGGAGGAAGTGTAATTAATGCAAGGTTGTGCATAATGTTACAGATTTCCTCAATGTTGTGCTTTATAAAAATAATTACAGCCATCCTCCTATACTCTTATATAAATTATGAAGTTGAAGTGGAAGGAGACTTGGTTGAACTGGCTACACAATATGTGACCACCAGCAGCCTCATGTACGCTTATTTGTAATTACATTAAATCTCTTTAGTCCTTGTTAAATTATTCACGGAATAATGGTAAATCGTGCGTAATTGTCTTTCTCTGTCCCTGTCATAATTGTCGTCGAGATAGAAGCTCCAATCCATCCTCTTAGTTCATATAAATTTAGTTATTAGACTTTCACCCCCACTATTCAGTTCTTGACTTTCTCGGACTTTGCTCAACTTCCAATGTCAGTAGCTAGAGCTACATTACATATATAATATTTTGACAACTTCCTTACACAAAACTCCTGACAAGGTGCATATTATTCCATTGGTTTACCACCCTGCCTGTGCCCTGTCAGGAACTAGTGAACTAAGGACGAAAAGTTGTCAACTAAACTACCAAGAAATTGATATGAATTTGTCAACCAGCTCCTTGTACAACCTTGACATTATCACTGCTATTAACTATGTAATTAACTGGACGAATAAATGCCACATCATAATCATACACATTACATTACTACCGTAAGTTCCATGTTTAAAGCCTCCTCCCCCTGTATGTTATAATATCCAGTAACGCACATAATTTAATAGTGGCCGGGGCTATAGTTTGCCGTGAGCGTGAGGTATTTATTATTACTAGGTAGTAGTAGTAGTAGTAGTAGGAATAGGAACTCCCTTGCAGATGGATGTTCCTCTAATGACTATATTTTAATTTTATTCAGATCCGAAGAAGACAGACCTTTCATCTTGTTATAAAATGTCATCAAAAGTTAAACCAATTAATAAATGAATGAATATTCATACGTTCAATATCCGTTGGACTGATTTAACGGTTGTGCGTACATCCTCATCTTCTTACTTTTTTAATCCTACATTTTTCAAAGCCTTCATAGTTTGAACTTATGCTATGTAGTATACGTTTAGCCGAACTATGAGCTTTCCAAGGTGTGAGTTAGCTATCAACCGATCTATACACATAATTATATTTTATACAATCAAGATCTTTGGTTTAATAATGTAGCACAAAATGTAATAGTGATTTAGGGTACGATTGAATGAGGTTTTTATAGGTTTTTTTCGGATAATATGTGTTGTAAAAATCCTCGGTTTTATTGAGTTTTTGGAAAGCATAAATGAGCTTTTAAGGGGATTTTATGATTTTAACCATCATTAGCTAACAATTTATTAAATTTGAAGAGATTCCTCACATTTAATAATTTGGTACTTAAAGTAACTTTTCACAACTCAACTAAACTTAGCTAACAACTGAAAGCTTTCTAGTATAATTCTTATCTCAATGTGTTTGATAAAGGCTGAATTCATGAATATTCATTAGTTTTTTTAGTGGTTATCGTGCCACCAACAAAACGTCATTTATGGGAAGGAGAATGATTAAAGGGATGTCCACTTTAGTTATTAAATCTTGGAGGCTGTAGGTGTCCAGTATAACCCAGTTTTAAGAATACGTTAACCCATTTAACCTTTTGTGATATTCTTAGTAAAAGGAGGTTGGGAAGGGGCAGGTGGTTAGGTTAGGAGATTGGGTGCCAAGTTATAAAGTTAAGTGATTTACAAGATTTACGCCTCGACAGCCCTTGGACACTGATTAAGAATTATGACCCTCATTTCTTAATTATTATTCTTCTTGGAAATGCAGTGCGATCAACGGACCAAATAATGGATATATTGAGAATGATTTACTTTACTCAAATCTGATACTTTTCTCTGCGACATTTTGGTAGTTTGTAGACCTAAAGATTAAAGTACATAAGATGACATTGCTGCTTGAAAGATTGCTTATTGTAAGCTCTTTGTTTTGCTAGTTGGATATCTCGTTTGTACAGTAGAGTAATAATATTAATTTGCATGCATATGGTTATTAGTTTATTCATAAGCAACCGTTCCATTATTGGACCTAAATCGTTTTATAAGGTCTGATCCGTCAGTCAATGTTTTACAAGGGAAACTAGGAATTTGTTGATGTTTTACTAAGTAATTATTAGTGGATTGATTCCATGTATTCCACTGCATTTTATAACCCTATATAATATAGTAGCTATGGAAACCTTAGAAAGGACGAGAGAAATGAAAATGAGAATTCGAAATAACAGTCGTCTCAAAATTATCCTTCAAGTTGACCCTAAAATGTCAAGTAAGTTTCCAGTTGGACCTATTTATTAGATTCTCCAGTCAAATATCTCTCCATCGACCAAAAAGATAGGATGTTACTAAAAGTGATCCATCGTTGTAAATTGCATAGGACATGGTTCCTATTTTACTTCCTCTTGATGATTCTTACTGTAATTTTTATTAGCAAGTTTCAAGTTCCAGAAAAACCAGATCAAGATCTTCTTGAAACAACCCAATCTCCTTCTAAAGTCACTCTCACTGGTAAGAAAGGACCAATCTTCAAATAAAATAACCTTATCAATAATATAAAGTCCAATTCTTGTACATATCCCCAGTTGCTGATCCCAATCCCGCAGAATTGCTCCCCGTTATTGACATCTTTCGTAAGGAGACGTATTTAAAAAGCGTTCAAACCAAAAGCCTAATATTTCCTTCAGTCACCTACGACTTTGGAGAAGGTTTGGGTAACCAACTGTTCAACTTTGCGTGTGCCTACACAATAGCTCGGAAGTACAATGTCCCACTGTATGTTCGTACTAATCATTTCAATGAGGGAAAGGTCCAACGGGATTTTGGCCCTGACCAACGACCCTTCTCTCTCGACCTTTTCAACATCCCACTATTTGAAGGGAACGTTGTAGACTCCTCCTGGAACGTCTCAGAGTCAACCTTCCATGTTAGTTTTGTCCATTAATTATCCAGAATTCTCACCAATTCAACCCCGACTTGAATAATAAAATATAAACCTTGTAGGACTTGACTGACCAGGACATTCTCTCACAAAGCTACACCCTAAGTTCCACCTCATCCTTGCGTGTGACGGGATACTGCCAGTCGGAAGTATTTTTCTCCCCCTTTAAAGATGAAATTGTTGGCTTATTTGTCCCAAACTTGAAGAATATAGACGCTGTGGATCCCCAGCGCATCTCTAAGTGGATGAAGATAATTGAATCTAGCGATGAAAGCGTCGCAGTCCATTTCCGAAGAAGGGCAGACGTAGTTGATTTGGCCCACACTCCAGCATCTAACCAAATCCGTGATATGAATCATATCAAAGCTATGCTTAAGCAGGTTGGATCTGTCACCCAATCTTATCTGACCTTTGACCATGACTTGAGCTACTTTAATGTATAATCTGACCTTTAGCGACCTGGAAGTAGTCCTCCGACCTTCTTTATATTTTCCGATGACCCTGTAAGGACTAAGGGTGAGTTGGATTCGTTGGGCTTCCAGTTGGAGGAGGATCGTCACTTTTTTGTTAGTAATGATGAGGATTCCAAAATGCTGGAAGATTTCTACCTAATGTCCCAATGCAAACATAATATCATCCCTCCGAGTACTTTCTCCTGGTGGGCTGCTTATTTGAATAAAAACCCTGGAAAGATTGTACTTGCTACTCATTGCTACAGATATTTCTTGATGGATCTAATTCCTCGGTGGCAATGGAGGCATTTCTTCTACCCCCTTGGCTGGATTGTACATGACCCGATTTTAGAATTTACTACACAAATTCCTAGTAATGCTTACCATTATTTGGGTGTATACTATTAGTAGTAATTTATTTAAGGGATTATGTTAGTTTGGAAGATTGGTGCAATCTTGTATAGTCATTTTTGTTATTCGTTATCTTTAGTCTCTCTTTGAGCCTGCGGTTTAATTCTGCGACCTGTACCAACAGAATTGGAAATAAAAGGGATATTTGTAATAATAATAGCAAAGTGGCCTATACCTTTCCTTTACCTTGTTAAAAGTAAGTAGAGATTTACATAGGAAAGGTCTTAGAAATGAGAAACTCCCTATTTGCCATTCTATTATTCCCAACCAACAAAAGGTGGACCTTGTAAGGATCGTTCAACTTAATCAGGATTTCTACTCCAAATCCCTTTGTTTACTTATTATAACTTTTCAGAGGGTAAAATCACTCCGGGGATGAAAGGCTTTCTTCCTCTTTCATTGTTTTATTACTTTCAGCAAAATTTACGCACTCGGCATGGAATGAGTTGAATTATTATTATAAATAACTTTATCATTATTATTTATTCAATAGCAAAGGAAATACAGGGATCCATTTCTTCATGATTAGGGATTAGGAAATACTGTACTAGTATTCATAAAATAACAAAGCAGAGTTAGGCCAAAACTCATTGAAGAACTGGGCTAAAATCAATAGCAAAAAATTACACTTGAAATAGACCGTGAAAAATGAAACGGTATTTAGAGAAGACGATAAAATACAGATTAAAATCCGCAGTCTTTTACAGACAAAACCCCCTCAATTCAGGGGGTTTTGTAAGTATTACTTACAAGCATTCCCTCAACTTTAGCCAAGTTAGCCAAGTCTATGGAAATAGATAGAACAGTTATAGATAAAGTGAGGATGGGCTAAAGGACACAGAAGTAGTGACTTTGCTCTTGGGGATAAATGAATGAAGTGGTCATAAACAATGGAGAGAGTTGTAGAGGAAATATATAATAATAATGAGTTATGATCAGTTCGGAGGGCACAACCCCAAGCAAAATAGATACCATCATCATCTCTCACCAACTTCAACCACAAACTATAAATACTTGAACTCGGGGAATTATTTATTATACTCTTATTGATAAAAGGATGGAGATTTCCTGGAATAGAACTTGAAGACCTTTGGGCTATTATGTAGATAAAAGCTCCATTATTACTATTACTCTACACTCTAGGCTGGAAATTAATTCCCCACTTTCTACAGCCTAAATTCTGGTAGAAAGCTACAGCTTTTTTATAAATAATGGCTACTCTTAGTCCCAAAGTTCTAAACGTAAAATTGAATACTGTAAATTAAAAAAGATGGAATTATCTGCCACACTTACGAACGCTGCTCACTTTCCAGTAAAAATCCTCTGGAAATACAGTCCCTACATCTTTAAAATGTGAGATCTACGGTTGGGTAATTACTTTCCCTGTATTGTTGGTCAAAAACTGTGACTGTGGATAAAATAAAGTCCAAGGGGAATTAATCCGGAAAATATGTCCCTTTCCCATGCTACTTTTGGTTACTAAATCTAAGTAACTTTTATGCCTAACGGATTGGATTTAGTAAGTAAATAAAAGGATGGAAAGAGACCAACTTTTAAGGGAATCTAAAAGGTAATTCATCTAATTTAATAACGCCATTATAAATCTTTCCCCTTAAAGATGATTTCAACTTGGACCATAAAATTTGGCTTGCTTCTTCCAAGTTTGAAAGTACGGAAGGATCCTTTAAGTACTTTACTCTGAAGCGTAAAACCCATATTATCCTTTAATCACAATCTCTCTCTCTCTATAGGTACTTAAAATAGGTAATAGATAAGTGGGAAGTTCTGTAAATTCACATTAACTCCGTCTCTCATACTATTTTAATAGCTATTCCTTAACTAAATACTTTTATGGCTGGCTGGGGAAGTAGGAAAAATATTGATTTCACATTCACAGCATTTTGGATCCCAACTCCATTTTTGTGGAGATGAAAAACGGTGTGTAGAGCTTTATGAAAGTTCTAAAAATAAAGCATTATATTTCCAAATATAATCAATCAGTGAAGATTTGAGCTATTTTCATATTTACATTTGTCAACTTTATTCTTACGGAAAATGGGTAGAGAATTGTTTGAATAGTTTTCAGTACTTAATTTAAAGTTAATCAAATTATTTAAAATAAAAAAAGGAGATTCATTAACTGTAAAAGTGATGGTCAATTGATATTTGAGTATGGAATCCTAATAAAAATTGATCATTTTCAAAGGTCAACCTTTCAAAACTTTAAGCAATGACGCTTTTTTTCAATACTATTATTATCAATGCAATTTTTGTTTCGCTAATCGAACAATTGCATTGCGAAAAAACACTGATGCTGTCAATTAGCCGGTTAATTTGGTAACCCAAGTCCCACAGACTTCAAAAATCTACTAGAGGAATCCATGAAATCCAATCCAGTCTATAACATTGTAATATGAGCTTTGTATATAAAGTAAGGGTAAGATTAGAATAGAGAACTAACTACTCAAGAAGGGCTTCCTAGCACAAAACCAGTATACAATAGAGTACAAATGCTAAATAATTAGCAAAGTGACAGAGACAGATATTAGACCGATTCCAGGGAACACATTCTATTGACTCCAGCAATACATTACTTGTTGTTACAGGGAAACAAAAGTAAACAATAAAAGAGACATAGGATCCAATTAATAATTAACTACTTAGTGCAGTAGTGGTAGAAGTGGTAGTAGTAATAGTAAAAGTAGCAGTAGAGTAGTAGTAGTAGTAGCGGTACTCGTAGTAGTAGTAGTAGTAGTAGTAGTAATCGTAGTAGTTGTAGTAATCATAGTAGCTGTAGTAATCGTAGTAATCGTAGTAATGGTAGTAGTAGTAAGTAGTAGTAGTAGTTGAGGATGATAAAACAAATGAAATCCAGCCAACCACTCACTCCGTCAGTCCGTTAGAGTGTCCAATTAACTCCCTGATTTATTCCGTCCAAATTAACCCAAGTTGTAGTAGGACATAGTGGCATTAGCAGCAGAGCAAAGGTTGACATAAATCTCCCAACACTTCATTTACAAATGAGAAACGAGAATTATCGACCGAATTATCAGCAAAACCAGCTTTGTTTATTCCACGCAACAGCTACAAAAAAGCATTCTGGCTGGATATTACAAAAATAACAGTCGCAATTCTTCCACTTTTTGTTGCATCAGATGAAAGGGTGTCGTTCATTTCTATTTAAGTAAATTAGCGTGAATTTTATAAAATGGGATTACAGCTTTTGTCATTCTTCCCTCTCAAGTATTCCCTCTTATTTGGACATCTTTTCACTTTTAAACACAGTTACCGTATTTCCCGATTTAATTCCCCTGGGGAATTATTATTTCGAAGGAAAAATTAGAAATTGTATTAACATGGACAAGATAGGGAAAATTTTAATATGTAAAGGATAGGCGTGCGGCATAATTAGCGAGGGCGGCATATGGGCGAGGATTTCGATTTAGGGTAGTTTTATAACATCTAGTTCCACCCAAATAATTATAATATAACTTTATTAACTTCAATCAAAATGTCCTGACCGTTTATTCCAAAAAAAGGCACAAATAACAATATGCATGTTATTCTTATTTTTGTTTGTATGATCTTATTGTTGCTTTCTCCATGTACATTGGATCTTGGATCTGTATTGAAACTGCTCAACCATGTTAAGCCCGTTTGAAACCAATCTAACACTTCAGAATGAACTAAGTACAATAATTTTTTTGAGAAACTTCCAATGGAAAGAAAAGTTACTTTTTTCTTTAAAAAAAAAGCGTAAGTCTTCCTCATCGTCAGCTTTTCATGTTGAAGGGAAGAATAAGGCCGGTCGAGGGTAATTTAGTTAAATTGAATTCAATTTAAAATTTGGCAAGAGTCTCTATCCATTATTCCCTTGGGCAACACTCCCTTCCTTTCTTGTCCTCTTCACTTTCACCAGCTCTACCACTATACTAGTAGTCTCCTTTTTTATACGGCTACTGCGCTACTACTACTACTACTACTACTACTACTACCACTACCACTACCACTACTAAAACTGCTAATACTACTCCTACTACTACTTCTACTCCTACTCCTACTGCTACTGCTACTACTACTACTACTACTGCTACTACTACTACTACTGCTGCTGCTACTACTACTACTACTAAAACTATTGCTACTGCTGCTACTACTACTACTACTACTGTTAATACTACTACCATTACTACTGCTGCTACTACTACTACTACTACAACTACTACTACTACTACTACTACAACTACTACTACTACTAGTGTCAATACTACTGCCACCATTTCTAAGTAGTAGTGCTATAAAGGTAAAAGCTAAAGGGAGCAGATTTCATAAAATGAAATCACGCATAATATTTCTGATCAAAGACGTTAGAAGGAAGAGGCGGATTTTGCCTACGGTCGTCGTGACCCATTTCATGATGGGATTGATTTTGATTATTACTTGAAGTTGGCTCAATAAACGTTACACGCTGATGAATACATTTAAAATAAATCCGAGTAATATATGGAACTTTTACAAATATTTTAAAGTGCACGTTACAGTTTTAAATCGATCGATGCATTGACTATCAATGATATAATTCAAGCAACCCAATGAAAACTTCAATTTTTGTAAAAGATCTTTATAGACATTTGCTAAGGTTTAGTTGTTTGTGAAATGGTAGTCTAGTGAAACAGTGAAACATGTAGGTTCCCACGACTAAAAGGTGCTTGTATCTATATAAAAGAAAAAGTCTATTTACTAATGTAAGTCTACAGAAAGAAGGCAAAATAGGTAAGAAAATAAAAGGGAGTTCTGGCTCTGAGTTAAATTAAAGCTTCTTTGCAATTTACCGAGTTTAGTTATTTAGAACCCTGAAAAGTGTATTATGGATGTATTTGTTGAAGTTGTAGTAGACAAAGAGTAGTAGAGTTGGGTTGTGGTGAGGTCTTTTCTGAAGTGAAACTTCTTTTGTTTTGGTTGCTCTATTAGTAGTTGAGTTTGTAAAAAGAGGACTTGACTTTCTGTGAATGAAAGAAGGAAGATTGACTAACAACTTCATCCTTCACTCAAACCTCTTTCTCCCTTTTACCACTTTCACTCTTTCTAATATATCTTTTTACCAGGCAGGCAGAGATAGGGAACAAAACACTTTGGGGTTTTATCAAATATCAAAACCTCCGGATTCATATACTTTCACTATAATTTAGCTGACATCCAAGAAGTTCTTAAAAACCCTGCAAGGTCTATACAAATCCTCATGAACAGCAAACTGCCTTGAAATTAACTAATTAAGGATTAAGGTTCCAAGATAAACTAATATTCACTACTGACCCTGAAAAAGTCTCATATTGCCAAACGTATAGTTTCCCCGTAAGGATATGCCATGTTGGGATTGAAGGTAAAATTTTAAAATAATGCATATATGTGTCTAGATATTTTTACGAAGGATTAAAACAGAAATAAAGAATTGGGTGGTGATGATATGGAAGTAAAGGATTAATACACAAAAGATGAAACCCTCTGGATGAATGAAACTAAACCCTGTCACAGTTTATTTCAAGTAACAAAAGTAAAATACACTTCATCCTTCCTTTCTTCCTCTGCACTTAACAATGGTTGTAGTATCTCTCACTATTTATCTATCCAACTATTCTTGATAAAGTAGACAAGAACAAGTGCGAAAGAGATTTTTTGCATCACAGTCAAGTCAAAGGCACTCCTCACCACCATAATACTCAGAGAAAGTCAGTCAACAAAATATCAAAATGATACAAAACCGATGTAAAAAAGATCTCATACAACTCATCTACTGCTTCTACTACTACTACTACTACTACTAGAGTACTACTACTACCACTGCTACTACTACTATTACTATTACTACTACTACTACTACTACTACTACTACTACAACTACTACTTCTACTACATCTACTACTACTACTACTACTACTACTAATATCACTACTACTGCACTACAATCTACTACTACTACTACTACTACTACTACTACTACGTCTCCCCTTTTACAGACAACAGTATGAATAAGGGGGAAATGACCAAGAGACGTCTCCAACTGTTAACAACCTTTTACACAGAATAATATAATATTCTCCATGAAGATATCCTAGTTAAAGGGATAGAACGGATGAGGAATCTGTGGAGAAAAGTGGAGTGGTTCTCATAAACCCAGACCCAATTTGCAATGGTAATAAAGTTCTTCAAGTAAGTAGAAAGATCCTCCTAAAATAAGTAGCAACGTCTCTCTCTTGTCATCCTTTCACTTTCTGTCATCCAGAACCGCTTTTTATTCAACATCCGCAACATGAGCAGAGAAAGCTGCAGAAAAATACACCAACGGACAAACTTTA
Source organism: Hydroisotoma schaefferi (assembly GCA_034682405.1). Classification (NCBI taxonomy): domain Eukaryota; kingdom Metazoa; phylum Arthropoda; class Collembola; order Entomobryomorpha; family Isotomidae; genus Hydroisotoma; species Hydroisotoma schaefferi. Next base: position 3,963 of record JAQFZX010002940.1, on the reverse strand, counting down.
TCACAAACTAACACATACAAAGTTAGTTACAGATAGATACAAAGCCGACCCACAGACATATGGCCATTTTTGCATCTCACCCTGCGGAATATGCAAATATATCTTTGTGTTAATCCAAATATATTTAGCAAAACTACTGTACAAATTTAAAAAAACATAACTAAAGACAAATTAGTTGACAGACATTCATTCGGTTAATTATTACTTCTCAGCCTTTCAAAATATCTCAACTACCTATAATAATCTTGAATAGAGATATTCAAAAATCTTCCTAAAATGTGAAGTGACAAATCAAATTTGTATTGAACAAGTTTTTAAATATCTGTTTTGTAAAAGGGTACCTTTTAGGGGAATTTGTCTAAACAATAGCAGTTGATGGTAGTTGGTTCGGATGTCGACTATTTCCTACCATTTTAAATGATTTAAACTTTCAAAAGTCACTAAAAGATTTAATTAAAATTCTACAGCATAAACATAAGTTTGATTTTATTATGAACGTAAACTTCCCAACTAACTGCTGAACAAAATATGGTTTAGTTTTTGCCCGAATTCGCTTTCTACGTAAAAGACGTACTGGAAAGCTACATTATCTTTTTTCCCATGTAGAACTGAATAGGGAAAGAGAGATGCGGTAGGAGACAATGGTTAGTTATGATGGTAATAATTCTGCACGTTTCTAATTTAATGTCCCTCATCCATTAAGTAACCGAATGCCAAAAGAGTGGTTGTTGGGTTTCCTTTCTATCCCTATTTTTTTTAACTTTATGGTGGAGTTGGTGATGATAGTTGGATCTTTGTGATGATGATTCACAAAAAACACAAAGTTGTCATCCTCCTCTTGATCACAGTCGTCATAATCATATTTCTCGGGAAAAAAAGGATAAGGTAGGTAGGCTAGAGGAAAGTGTAAGAAGTGGATGGGATGACGGGATGGGTTCTGCATGCTTTGTAGGTTGGAAGTGGATGGAAAAAGTATCTCCAGTTGGTTTCATTATACTCAAGCCACTTTATACACTTTCTTTAGCCCAACAGCACCCATAAAATATTAGGGCTATTAAAGCTAAAGTGAAACTAACACTGTTGCAGTCACCGTGTGATTCATTTTACTTCTACCTACTTCTACTACTACTACTACTACCACTACTACTTCTATTCCTATTCCTATTCCTACTACTACTACTACTGCTGCTACTACTACTTCTATTCCTACTACTAATACTACTACTAGACTACTAGACTACTAGACTACTGCTACTACTATTACTACTACTACTACTACGGTCTCCTAATAATGCTACTTATACAACTTTTAGCTACAACTATCTGGTAGCTTCTACATGTAAAATTATACTGCTGTGCTGGCTTTAATTTCCACGTCTACGTATCAAACTAATGATACTAATTCAGTACTACTACTATCTACTATCACTTGTGTGCTTGTAATACTGCTAATTATTAGTTATACTTCTACTTCTACTAGTGTACTACTATTTATAATATTTGCACTATTGTTATTTATACCTCTACTGCTGCTGCTTTTGCAACTGTTACTCAAACTGCTACCACTACTACTCCTACTACTATAAAATTACTACTACTACTACTACTACTACTACTACTACTACTACTACTACAAGTACTTAACTTTCAATCTGTCTACCAAAATCCGCCTTAGAAAAGCGGTTCGATTAGGAAATGTAACTTATTTTGCAAAGTTTGTTCCTTCTACCGGATGTGCGTAAATCTAGATTAAAGATAAAGTCAGCTTGTCATATAAAAGAACAGAATACTAGCTAAATCTTTTCAAAGAAAACAAAAAAAAAGCTATAAAAAAAAGAGTAAAAGTTATTCCTCATAAATATGAAAAGTTGATTGTAATAACGATTGAAGGGAAAATGGAGACAAAGCTCCCCTTTTTACGCATGCATGGTCTGCTTTCCCCAAACCTCATAAATATCTCCACTGGGGAATTATTTGAGTTTCACAAGCCCAACCAGATCCTCGTGAAGAAGTTCTTTAAGGAAAGTGTATTGAAATCCAGGGGGGAATAATTTTGGAATAAAGGTGAGGGGAATTAATTTGAAAGTTGAGATGATATTATAGTAGAAGTCATCCAACATCCTGCTTTAGATAAGACTTACCATTATTATGACAATGAAAAGCGACCGACACGTGCATCTCTTCTAAGGTTAGATTGAGGTTGAGTTCAGGTTAAAGATAGAATGACAGAATATCATGAATGGAGCTTGGTGGATGATAAAAAAAATGCTGAGAAGTAGGACAATAAATTGCTCTGACGTGAATGAAAAGAAAGAGAGAGGATTTCACTTTCAAAAAGAGCTACTTTCTTTACGACCCCTTTTTTCTTTGAAATATGCTGGAACTTTTACTTTGAAATTCTAAACAATATTTGTAATCTTGAAACAAGAGAAAGAGTAAGGTGAAAAGGGTCAAATCCCGTTCTTTCAACAGTGTCGACTTGAGAGTTGACCTTTCCAAGTCTAGTAATGGAAATGAGGCTTTTAAGGTCATTTTTCAAAAGTATGAAAGGTCAAGGGATCTTTCTCAACAGGGGTAATCGTGGCATCATCACTTTAGAAAGGAAACAGTGATAGTATAACCCCCCACCGTACCAAATATTGGTGGTAGTCGACCTTTTAAAACGCTGTGGGAAGGTCAACTCAAGGTCAAACGGTGTAAAAAGATCTGTTAAAGTAAACAGCTTATTATGATCATTGTACGGATGGGATTGTGTTCCGAATTTAAACCAAAACCCTTACAAAAAATCCACTAAAAACCAAGTCTAAATTGTTATATTCTCCTTTACATTTTCAGGAATGGAGGTTGAATCAGAACCTCAACCCTCAGCCCTGACCTCATCCCAGCTACAGAAGACTCTAAATCTGAGTAAAAACGGGAGTAGAAACTCAAGTTTTTCTGGAGGAGCGGCCGACGTTATAAATAATTCCAATATCTCTTCTAGTAGCCCAAATAATAAGAACCTTCTTATAATATTCAAGAATAACATGGCGACCGCAGAGTCCCTGGTTTCAAGGAGGAATCAAGATAAGAACCAAACAAGTGATGTGGGTGTGACAGGAAGTGATATGCAGCATCAATTGGAGGATGATAACCCATTTGAAAATAATACTTTTTCAAATACAACAGTTCCTTACGGGGATACTGCTTATCTCAAATGTATCGTTAGGAATTTAGGAGAGAGAGCTGTAAGTTTACCTTGTTCATATTTAATATCTATCTTTCCATATCCATTACCATTTTTATCAACAACTTCGCATAAAAAATACATGCAAAGAAGTTCGTTAAACGAATTGAACATTTTAGTTAACATTTTATTTACAAAGGCCGATTTTTTGGAACGATTTTTACGAACTCAGAGATATTCCTAGCCGGTCTTTGGTCTTCCCTTCTTTTTAACTTTTGTGGTTTGTTTTGTTGTTATTTTTGGATAGGTATCCTGGATAAGGCAACGCGACATGCATATCATTTCCGTGGGTAAAGCGATCTACACAAATGACGAGAGGTTTAATGTTATTAATCCTGAGGAGTCTGAGGACTGGACTCTCCAGGTCAAGTATGTCCAGAAGAGAGACAACGGCACTTACGAGTGTCAGGTAAAACTGTTCAACTATTTCATATATTTACCACCATCTCGGCTAGGCTGATAGTAATTAAAACATTTGTACTACATTAAACTGCAAAAAATCCAACTAAAAATCCCTACGCTAAGAAAACCTTATTTTAAGCCATGCCGTTTTTGTACCGGGGCGGGGGTATGAATGCACAACTGGGTTTTAGGGGTATGAATGCACAACTGGGTTTTAGGGGTATGAATGCGCAACTGGGTTTTAGGGGTATGAATGCACAACTGGGTTTTAGGGGTATGAATGCACAACTGGGTTTTAGGGGTATGAATGCACAACTGGGTTTTAGGGGTATGAA
>JAQFZX010002939.1:0-15326 GCA_034682405.1 Hydroisotoma schaefferi | reverse complement strand
GTAGTAGTAGTAGTAGTAGTAGTAGTAGTAGTAGTAGTAGTAGTAGTAGTAGTAGTATAGTAGTAGTAGTAGTAGTATAGTAGTAGTAGTATAGTAGTAGTAGTAGTAGTATAGTAGTAGTAGTAGTAGTAGTAGTAGTAGTAGCAGTAGTAGCAGTAATACTAGTAGTAGTGAAAGAAGTAGTAACCGTGCAGTAGTAGTAGAAAAATTAGTACTAAAAGCTATATAATAGTAAATGATAGCAATTGTCTCCAAAAAAAGGGTTTCGCAATATTGCAAATTAAATAGCTCCCGTGCGTAGCCAACAGCAAAGAAATTGAAGATTGAATAGAAGCATTATTTTTTACCACATTGTATTATCTTACCAAAAAACTCAAACTATGAACTAGACCAATGCATGACTAGTGAAAAAAATACAGTTTGTTACTAGCACCACTCACAAAACTAATGATGGAGTAATTGCTCTATCGGGAAAAAAGAAACGGATGAATTTTTATGACGAACAGTATCCCGTTTTTTACTTCCAATAATACGGAATCAAACGGTTCAATTTAAAACTAGGCAGCAGTAGTGTAGTTAATAATAGCTGGCTTACAGTTGTGTCTCAATGCTTGACAAAGTCTCGTAAAGCTAAATCAGCCTCATCATAAGTCTTTTCATTCATGCAGAAAAAAAATAGAAAAAGGATTCAAAAACGTAAAATTCAAAATCACTTTAAAACAAAAGTTTTTACTGCTATCTTCTCACAATACTTAATCCATTTTAAATCCGTTTAAGACACACTAAAGTCAAAATGCAAAAATAACAGAAAGAGGAGAAAAAAACCGAAGGTTTTAGTTAGTTGTATTATCTTGCTGAAAAAACCCCATTATAAACAAAGGAGCCAATAAGAGCTCATACTGAAACTAATACTTTTAATTTTAACTGAAAATGTCTTATTTTTCTGCCATTAAAATCCAGCTACCCAGTTAAATGGAAGAACAAGGGGTGAACGAATTTATGAAATAACCTGAAAATAACGTAAAACAGACGGGCCAAGAAATCATGATATGAACGATAAATTGAAAAGGGAAATTAAATAGTTAATAAAAATACTCGTTGCATAAATAGGATCCGGTAGCGGTCTATTAAAACAATAAAAGATTGATGTAAATAAACCCTTTCTCTATCTCGTATCATTTAAGTACTTTAAATTGAGCAAATAGTTAGCTATTCCACCTTCTGATTTCTGAATATACCGTATTTCCGGAAATTACTATCTTTAATGAAATTACTATCTTTAAAATGAGCTTTTAATCCATAAGGTTATTATTAGCAAAAAAAAGTTATCTTTAAAAAAAATCCTGAAACATCGAGGATTATTTTGGGTTGAACAATAACTCCCTCCTCTAAATAACTCCCCCCTGCAAATGAGACCATTGGAAATGAACTCCCCCGGGGGATTAATTTCCGGAAATACGGTAGGTGCTCACCTGTAGAAAGATAGGGCTAAAGGTATCAGTCATGAAACTAACATAAACCGCATCATCATTAATGATGCAAGGAACCTGAATGAACCGATCGATCGATTCAAACGTAATACAAAGTCTTCTGAGATTGCCTTGAATCTGGGATTACATGTTAGATCCAGTTTTTTTTAAATCCCAGAAAAATATGCATTCGTGAGAGCAAGATCAATTTTTTAGTTAGCAAATCCGAATGGAAATTAATCAACTTTTGAAGCATAAAGTCTATTACATGTTATTATGCTGCCTAATTTCCCTCAACTTAGAAAGTACTGAGTCTAACGGTCAATGTCAATAATCTTGTGATGACTTCATAAAATTCTTTACCGTGGGTCCGTGGGTTGTTTGCTTCTAAAAATGACCTTATATATTGATAATTTTTAAACATTAAAACTAGTTTCGGGTAAAGAGTAAAAGAATTGTTGAAATTTTAAAGAATTGAATCTGCATAGCTAAATTTCTCTAAACCTACAAAATAATTCAAGCTTTTTTTCTCAAATGTATAAATCAAGAAGCAGGAACATCCAGGAGGCCGAACCAGTTTTGTAAAAGGAAACAAAATAATCCAAAGCCTCTTCTATAACTTCCATGCTTAAAAACAGACCAATAAACATGAGGCAAAGAGAGGTACAAATGAAGTTGCATCATCGACGAAAATAAAATAAAATTTCTTAACTAAAACTAAATCATTTCATGCACAAGATATTCACCAGTAAAGTAAAGTAATTGGGGGGAAACAGGTTGATTCACATTTTATAATCTATCGATTGCATTCTCTGCACTTTTTGGCAAGATTTCCTCTAAAATCCTGATCCCTCTCAGGAAGAAAAACCAATAGTCTCCCGTCTACATTTTTAAGACTTCTCTTAACTGCAAGGATATTTTTGCGCTTTTGAGAGCTACTCGAAACTTTCCTTAAACTTTTTACTGTGTTTTATGCATTACTAGCCAAAGGGACCGTGTCCATACACGGGTTCTAGCAAAAAATTATCACAAAACTTTTTTTTGAACCCCTTTGAAACCCATCACTCTAAAACATCTAAAGACGTTCTGTACATCAAAACCAGAGAAACATACTGAAATTTTCTACAGTTTTTTTTACCAAAGTTAACGTAAACATGTCCAGTTAAATTCCCCTATTGCTTACTTTCCGCACCGCTAATCGAACCCCCATTATAGCTCCATGCACTCTTTCACTCATAGCTATTTTTAACTACAAGATAAACGACATGCCGAGGAACGCATATTTAGGCAAGCTACTGGCAAATGCCTCAAAAAAATAATTAAAGCTGAGTCAACAGCACTCAACTTGGCTCATGACACATAAAATTATAAACTCGGTAAAAATGTTGTGGCATCTTATTTCAGGTGACGAAATGCAGCAAATCCCATTTAATGTTTTCTTAAAAGAATTACCTCACATTTAAAACCTTCCTTGTCTCAATACCAGATCATCCCACCTTCATCTATCTTATTTCTTTATAATAATAAAAATAATTAGAGATGGGTTTATGAAAATTCTTCCACTGCACTGCTAGCTTACATCCACCACTACTACTGTGACTGTTTATACATTTTGCTACAACCTGTAATAATAATAGTACTAATCCACTGCAGTAATAATAATCCATAGTCGTACTTTTTCAGTGATGAATAAACTACATAAGTCTCCTACAACTTTAACAGTGCAAGGATATTTTTTGTGTGAAAAAGTTACAATGATTTTTTTCCATCCCAACTCAGGCAAAACAAGTGTTATTGGGATAGAAAGTATGGTTGCGAAACACGATTTAATACTACAGAGGGATTTTGTTTAGCACGTTATCCTCTTTTATGCATGTGACAGCACTTTTTATTGCATGGAAAATTATATTTGATCCGAATCTGCGTCTCCTTGTAATCTTTTACCAATAAATCTCTCTTATCTATCCTTTGCTCGTGTAACATAAGCACATTTTTTACAGGGTGAGTCACCCATGAGCTGAAGTACAGCCGTTGTATTCCAAAGCAAAAGGAAGACTTTTAATGCACAGAAAAGTTAGCCGTGAAACCTGAGCTGCACTGTAATCTAATAAACAGTTTTTGTTCATGATAATAAATGCATAAACAAGAGAAGAGTTTAGTCTCGTCGTCAGTGAGTCAGTAAGACAGAACAAACTGTAACAAAATCTTACAAATTATTGTAAACTATAACATAAATGAACGACTACTCTACTATTACTACTTCTGCAGTTTACTAACTACGATAATAGGAAGAAGGATTGAAGAAGATGAGATAAAAAGAGCGATTAGATTCCCACAACACCGTTAGCTATAAAAATATTTGGATTTACGTATAGTTTAATCATTCAACAGGAATAAAGTTAGACAAAGATTATGTTACAAAGGTCCCTTGTAAAATTTATACTCTAGATAATTTACGCTTCGTTAAGTTACTTTACGTTCCGTTCCCTCCCTACTTCTTCGTTGGATAAAAGTGTAGTGGATTTACTTAGCATGCATTGCTTATCTTTTAGGAGCTAGCGACTGAAGTATTAAATAAATCGGCAAGCAGTAATTACACTTTATTTAGCATGAAAAGTGATTATGATTAAGTAGTAAAATTAAAAAGAGATTAGAAGTAAACCCACCAGACAAAACGCACTTTTTTGAGGTTATGAAAATATTTAAATTTTTGGCAAAGTTATTACAGGGTTTTGGGATACTTTTGGGAAGTCTTTTGGATTAATTAATATTTATGAAGCGATGCAGTTTTTCTTCAAGCTGTGTGAAGATTTTCGGGGTTCTGTCTACCTAATGTGTAGCCCCGATATCCCTGTTATTTGATGGAAACCCTGGGATTTACAAGCATCCAAAGATATGCTCTTTTTAATAATGAGGCGTTGAATAGATTGGGGGCTTATTTAATTCAGTATTTATCTTTTTTCAAAGAAGCAACAGGTGCTACGCATTCTTTGTGTTGTTAAAATTAAACACAAAAGATATCTAAAAATGAGCAGAAGAACTGGAACAAGATTTATTATAACATTATCTTTAATAACGCTAATTTTAGGACGACCTTCTTGTGCACAGAAGCTACCCTGGGATGGTTTTCCTCAGGTCCTGAATGTATGAATGACCAATCTCACCATGCATCGATCCCAGGCTAATCTGGGTAAACTGACGGTGACGGTTATTCTAAGTTCAGCCCGAATGGGACAACTGATAACATTTCCTAGTTAGAGTCCTATCCTATCTTATCTTTCCTTCCTATACTTCCTCGCATACAACTAGCGGGTATGCGATGATAGCAGACTTTGCAATTATGATGTATGGAATGAGGACCTTGTTTGTGGCATAATAACCCAGTAATGGGGCGGGCGTCTAATTGTAACTATCCATTTTTTTGGGACTTTAAAATAACCCTTTAACTATTAACATTAATTAATTTCTAAATAAAATAAGACGTAGAACATCAATTTCCACACATTCCAATAACAATTGGGGGTAATAACTTCACCTAATTAGCAGAAACTATTTAACCCTGAGCTTTGTAACCAAAGCTACTCTTTTTATGTTACTAATAGATGGATATTACACCACAGAAATTAATTATAGATGAGCCAAGCAAGTACAATCCTTGCGTTGTCCTTTTATCTTATCTCTAATTAATTAAAAGTAATTCCATACCCCCAGCCACTACTTAAGGGAATTTTTGTGTAGTTTAAGGTTACATCAAACAATTCAGTCTACAAGATGCCGGATACTCTTATGAGGATAGAATTATGGAGAGAGCTAGGCAGCAAGAGGATTTTAAAATTTTAATAAAATTATTGAGGAAATGAGAAATTATATACTTTGTAAAATTATAGCACAAACCGTGTGAGTTAACACAACTGCATTATTATTTATTTAGTTGGTTAGAAGCAGTAGCAGTGACTCGTAGTTTTAGATTTAATGGAATCTGATCAAGGGTGACGTGACCTTTGAAAAAACAACTAGACCTTATTTATCTACTTCCCAGGAGTCAAAGTCATCGAAATTAATTTCGAGTTCAGTGCACAATCTGCTACTAACTCTAGTACTTCTAGTAAAAACTTACTAAACGTTATGATGAAGCGTTATTATTAAAGCATGAAGCGGTATTTCGTTTTTCTAATTAAAAACCTTCTCGATTTGCAGCACCAACAATCTAGATCCATATCGTTTGTCTCGTACTAACTTCCCTTATAAAACTAACTTCTGCTATGCCTAAACTATCCTTATATTATTCAGGAATTAGCAAAGACAAACAGTTTTGATGAGGAAATAATAATATAATGATTGACAAACATTCATTAGCATTTCTTTTTATTCTACAAAACAAGGACAACAATTACAACCTCGTACACATCTATTTCCACTTACTCAGCCTTTCTTAAAGTTAGTGGAACTTGTAATAAAAAATGTATACAATTCGGGATTCTCCAAATGATCAATTTTATTTGATAAAATATCGATTACCAGAATAATATTGGATTACTAGATAGATTAGATAATTACAAAAACTGATTGATCAGAGACTTCTGAAGAATCAAGTAATGAAGGTCGGATCGGCAATAGTCAAGTTTCGTTGTATCTTTTAACTTCCAAAGTTTGTTTGTATTATTGCCAAATTATAATTTATGGTTTTCTAGATCTTCCCTTACCTAATTTTTCAACTTCTTCAAACAAACAAATTCCATATTGCATTAGCGTTGTTTTAATAGTTATACTGTCGGCGTACTTCCTACATTATAATTGCAGATTATTTCGTATGCAAGAGAAGTATTTACTAATCCATTGATTGGGATGTTCAGAAGTTAAAGGTTAAATTAGGTAAAAAAAAGGGGATATGATTGCTTAACTTCTAACCTTCAGCCGATTAGATAATATAAAACATATTTTTTAGTGCAGCGCAAAACGAGTTCTAAAAATAAAATGTAAAATGGATCTAAATTTAACATAAAAAATTCAGGATTTCAAACTTCTTTAAACTAACTTCAGTTAGGAGATCAACTCATTACTCATCATTAAAATAGTACCAGGGTAGTTAGTCTGATGTTAGTAAAGGTTGGAATAGTAAAAAGTTTGAAGTGATTGCAAATCTGGATGAGATGCAGATACCATGATTAATCTATCCTTAAAGCCTAGCCTGCCTGAGAGGTTTAGAGGTATCCTAAGATTTGTAATGCTGATAAAGTGTTGAAATGAAGACAATCGGTGAGCTAGATTCACGAACTCGGAATTTGATAAGAATAAATAAGAAAGATTAAATAAATTACACAATAAGTAGTTGGTGAGAATAGGAGGGTTGGATTCACACTTCAATGAAGGAAGTAGATCAATTCTTTGACTAAAGTAGGGAACTACTACTAGGGTTTTTTTTAGTAATTTTAGGGGTATTTGAGGTCCGTATTTGTAGTTCTTATTATTAAGCCAGTTTACTGCTTTTTACAAGGTTTGTACTGTAATTATTTATCAATACATCGATATGATTCTCTTCGTTGCAGTTTTAAAACTCTTAAGTACCTCGCAAACCGTCTAAAATCTACACAAAGATTTACTTTAAACCGTAATTGTGCAGTCCGATTTCTTGTCCCGAATTACCATGTCTTATCATCCGAACAATCCATATCTGATAACCGATCATGTTCATCTTTCCTTCAGCATACAAAGCACCAATCCCATCATCCTCGTGTTAGTTTATAAAACCACCTAAATACTTTTCATCGGGTAAATAATTTTTATTGATTAAATCTACTCGTTAGCCTTTTCCCTATTATCCACCAATCATCAATAAGGTGTGGTTTATTACAGTTAAGTAAATGGGATTTCTGCAATAATAGCACGGATTAATATAGAGACTCTCCTGATAAAAAGCCCTTTGAATTTTTTATTCATTTCTCATTTCCATCATCATTACTTAGGCTTATCAAGCTGTTCCTACTTGGATAAATATACGGCGCAATGCGACCATGATCTAAATTATAATAATAAAACCAATAATCCACTGACTTACTCATCGACAGAAATTGAACCGTCTTTACAAAAAATAACAATCGGATTAAAAAAAAAACCTTGAGCTACAATTCATCAATTGAGAAACCTGTTTTTTTTTAAAAAAAACGGACCCCAGGGCATTATAAAAAATTAGAATCTCCAAGCCTTTTACATTCCCATGGGGTACTATTCGAAAGGGTTGTTTCCAAGCCCACTTTACTATTGAAATAAACCATTATTTATAGTGGAGATTAAATAGTAAACAAAAGGTGGACAGATTACCCTAAATCCCATATGCCTCGGCTTATATACATAAAAAAAGGTATTTTTAACATGGGAGAGATACCCCTTTTAACATGTAGAGGATAGGGGTGCGGGATAATTAACGAGAGTGGCATATGGGCGAGGATTTAGAGTAGGTAGTAGGTAGTAGGTAGGTACAACTAATTAATTTATTCCCCGTTTTAATTCCTCTCCAGGAATAATCCCCCTACGATTTAATTCCCCCTACCTTCCCATGTTATAAGTCCTATCTTGCCCATGTTAATAGAATTTCTAATTTTCCCTTCAAAGCCCCAGGGGAATTAAAACGGGAAATACGGTACTTCCTGGCTAACAAAACCAGAGCATATAGTCTACCTTCCTATTTATTTTGCATCACTTTCCCCGGAAGAATAGACTGAAATGAGGAGCATAGTGTGGCCAATTTCGCAGAAAAAAAAAATTGACTATAACGTGCGTAAAAGTATGAATGAATGAATTGCGTGGAATTTGATTCATACAGAAGAATAGAGGTGGACATTTTTTAATTCAATAAAAAAATTAGGTGCACATTTTTTTAAAAAATCTGTATTTTTAATTTTTAATTGTTTCCAATTAATTTAAAAACTCGTAATCGTCATGGAAACGGAAACAGTGGCAGGAGTAATTGAGTCTGAGCAGTTTGACGGGGAAGATCCGTGGGATTTGGTAATGGGGTGGGTCGAAGATAATGTCTTCGCAACAAGCACCCCCCCATTCCGCTGTCGAATCCACCCTGAAGAAATTACTACAAGTAAGGTTTCAAAATTACCTAATTACTCACCCTGGAATAACCCCCCCCCCCGGAATAACCCCCCCCCCTCGGAATAACTCCCCCTACCTTTCCATGTTAAAAATTTAAATTCACCCTATCTTGCCCATGTTAAGAGTTTTGTCAATTTTTCCTTTTGATACAATAACTGCCCGGGGGAATAATTTCCATAAATACGGTGAGGATATTCTTGAGATTATTTTTGTAATTACCGTATTTCAGGAAATAAGTCCCCTCCCCTCGTGGGAAAATATCCTATTCTTTTCATGTTAAAAATTAAAATTCGCTTTATTATTATTACCGTATTTCCGGAAACTACTCCCCCCCCCCCTAAATTACTCCCCCTGGAAGAAAATCCCCCTATCCTTTCAGTATTAAAAATTAAAAGTCGCCCTATCTTCCTCATGTTAAGAGTTTTTTAATTTTTGCTTTGAAAATTAACTCCTCCGGGGGAGTAATTTCCGGAAATACGGTACTCATGTTAAAAGCTTTTTCAATTTTTGCTTTGAAATAATAACGGCCCTGGGGAGTAATTCCCGTAAGTACGGTATTATTATATTGTTTTGTATTTTTAACAGATATCCCTGGGGGAAAAACTATATTTTCCATTCATGTTGGAATTCAGGAAAGAAGGGGGATTTTAATGCAGGGGTGGAAAAACTACAGAATCCTGATAGAACTTAATCGAGTGGAGAATTGGGCTAAAGCATCCATTGCTGAGATAGTTCTTACCTACGAGTAAATATAGGCACGTTTGGTGGAAAAAACATGAAGATTTTAAGACAAGTACAGAAATTACAACAAATTAGATTTATCCAGAGGCAAGTAGGATTTATGTAAATGTTTTTAAAAAGTCAAAACCTTTCAAGTCAAGTGAATGATTTATTGGATAATTGTATTATAATTATTACCGTATTTCCGGAAATTATCCCCCCCCCCCCACCGGGAATAACTCACCCCTATCTTTCCATGTTAAAAATTGTAATGTGCCCTCCCTATCTTATCCATGTTAAATTTTGTTTAATTATTTCCTTTGAAACAATAACTTCCCAGGGGAGTAATTTGCGGAAATAGTATTTCTATGTTCCCTTAATTTTAATCAGTAGTTGAGTAAATAACCGCGTAGTTTTGTGTAAAGTGGGTTTCTAAAGGGTATCGTTAAATACGGTGATAGTATGTATTAATCTGCAGTGTTTTAATTAGGGTTACCCTGTAATTAATTGAATGGCATGGTTTAATTAAAGAAGGGTTTATTAGAAATGAAGATGGATGTCCGAAAGTAGATGGATTTTTGTCTTTGGACGAGCTCCACGAACTTCACTATCAAGGTCCTTTAAGGATCAAGTTGGAAAGTGAACCGTGGCTTAGCCGACTATTTATCTGTCTTAAAAAAAAAGCAAGCGTTTCTCTTTATCAAGCAGTTTTTGAATACCTCGTGAAGCGTTTTATATTATATCTTTTGAAGAGATTGTGTATAGTTGTACATATCTAAATCTTTGACTGTGAGTAGTAAGGGGATGCCGACGACGCTTTATTGTAGGAATGTAGGATCTAGATTGAACTTTTGTGATTGTGTAAATGCAACCCGACGTGAAATGAGTCTAATGGAATCTTTCAGACAATAATATGCGGATAATTTCATTTCATTGAATTAACCCCGGTTCGTGGAGCATAGCTCATTGTGTCGATGGGGACATCAACCGTAACCGACCCACATTATTGTTACTTACGCTCTTCTTCTACTTCTACTAAATCACAGAAAGCATGCATATGACTAGCAAATTTTAAATATATGATTCTTTTTTGTATATAAAAAAGAAATTCAAAGTTTCGTTGCGGTACGGAGGCATACACACGGCTAGGCTAGCTCTTGAGATCATTTAAAATAAGACATTGACTTTAACCTAGCTACCTACATAACATAAATATAAGTTGGAGGAGGAAGCCCATTTTAATTTGAGTAGTTAATTTAATCTCCCAGTTGATCCCTTCCTTGTCGAATGGCAGGGATTTGCTGTCGTCATGTAGGGAAATTTATTTTATGTCATATCACTATTAAATTAGCGTTCGTTTTATGTATAAAAAAGTTTCTCTCCTGAAATGATCAATGCTCATCCTTCCTCTATGCTTAATGGGTTTATTAAATGGGAGAAATTGCTAAGTTTAATTATTTTACTACTCTTAAAAGTAGAGAGTTGTGATGATACAAATTTGAAACTTGGTCGCTAGATTAGATCCTTTTCCTCCAAGATGAAGGATAGGAGGTTGGATTTCTCATGTTAATTTGAATTATTTACCCTTTTGCAGAATTATTTAAGGAGGATTTATCCCAGTCGGGTTCTACTGTAGACTTATCAAATAGGATACATTCAGATTGGCAGAAAAAAAACTAAGGGAGGGATGTGCTGCTGCTGAGGGTTACTACCCATTTAATCCTCAAGTCAGTATCTAAGCTCTTCGAAACAATGCAACTTTAGCCGAGTAAGGAGTAGTAAAAAGTGTACGTAACTTTACGTTTTTTTTTAAAACCGTGATGCTTTTTTAGTTGGAGTAAACAATCAATAAGTTTAGGACGTTGTTTGTGCATTATAAGGGAGAAAGATAGCGAGGCTAGGATGGCCTTTTCCTAACATTTTAAATCAATGAAGGCAAAGAAGAATAAGCAGACTGGCATGGTAGATTGATGTATAGAAACCCCAGGGTAGTTAAACACTTATTATGGTTAGCTTTTTAATTATAAAAATGTTAGAAGTGTTTCACCTTGTTGTGTCCTTGGTAGTCCATCGCCGATGCGATGGCTCAGTATTCAACGTTTAAGATTATAACACGGCGAATCAACTTTAAACTGAGTATTTATTTTTAAACTATGCTTGTAACTTAAGTTAGGTTAGTTTTAATGGTTACAGTGGTCAACTTGTCGAAGTCTAGCTTGAAAAGCAATATCAATAAAATCCTGGTTTTCTTTATTGCGATCGAGAACTTTTACTTTAGATTGTTCACTCTAATCTTATTGTTCTAAATTTTTGAGAGATGATAATTTAAGTTTGTTCTATTTGCTTACCGAAAATTAGCTTAGTTGGTAGGCATGATAATCATTAATTGTTTAGGATAGAATTTGTTGGATACAGAATTTATAACAATTAGCATATAAATATTCCCAATATTAGCACTTGGTTAAATTCTTTCAACAACCAAACTTGGTTTGTATTTCACAGACACTGGCAGACTGGCTAAAACCTTGGTTGAATCAATATAAATATAATATTAAACGATAAAGCTGCTTCCGATAAGTTAACGATATTAAACTTCTGAAAGTCCTGTTATCAGTTAATGATTAGGCTATCGATTACCCAGCTTTGTTCACATTTAGATTGGATATTATTGTAGATAAAAATGGTAATAAATTAGGAATCAATGAATGTCAACGTTCGTAAGAAGTGTTAATTTTTCACCGAACGTGGTATTATTATCTCAGTTGTCACTTGTCACTAGATTTCCTCTATTTACTACCAGTCGGACACTTAATGCCTGAGACAACTGAATGAAACTTAGTTCATAAAGTTTGATTACCCATGCTCTATAATTATGAAACTACCATACACATTAGATACATTTACTGGAGTAAAAATGAATGTGAACTGATCCTAAAAGCGATTTAATGTTTATCCAAAGCAGATTTAAAAGTCACCAAAATGAACGTGAGGAAGACGACGCTGCGACTTTTAACTTCCTACCTCACAAAGCGACGGATAGAAGCGGACTGAGTTGAGAATACAACAGCAGCATACTACCACCATCAGTTCCTCCATTGTATCCTACCAATGTTGTATTTTATAATATACATACCGTAGTCAGTTAAAGTTAAAGTTTAATAACTTTTGTTTGCCTTAAAGATAGTGTATTTAATTTAGCTCAGGGAATTACTGAATAGCTAATATAAATAAGGTAAAGTTGCATGTTTAGCCAGTAAAATATTTTGATATGTCTTGAAATTGTAAACAGCGAAGTTTTCTATTGTTACGGAAAAATAAAATAAAGTAAAAAATTCTCATCCCACGATAGATTAGCTAAAGTGGCTAAAGTAACGGTCAAGTTTCTTGTGCAGCCCTGGAACAAAGTTGGATTGTAACTGGAACAAATCATCTCCTTTCTTAATGGATTTACAGTGTTACTTTTTTATCCAGATGTTACAGACGTGACAAATGATAGGAAAATAATCGTATGAGTGATTGCATTTATTCCTTGGAAAAAGTGAACGTTGAGCAGAATCTTATGACAACCATACATTTTTAATCGAGTAAAAAAAAGTAATCTACTACAGGCTGCCACTAGGCGACACTTTGACGACGTCGGTTATGGCAATAAAATCCAAATGGATAAGGCCTTATGGATTCTTTAGAGAGAAATTGCAACACCAGTGCATTAACTAATTAATATTATGCAAAAGCTTAGAATTTTCGGTGAGTATGTCAGAGTTGATATGTCCTTAGAACCCAAATACATCCTGGTCCTTATATTCACTTTTAATTCCAGTAGAAGTAAAACCCCGTATAAGTTTTGATCTTAAACCACACTTGCAAATTCCAACTTCCAATCGCCTTTATTTATAACCTCCACACTGCCAGGTACTTTGCATATATATATTTAGCATAGTAATAAAAATGTGTGTACAATGACACAACCTGCGTTATCATCTTGCTTATATAGTACATTATAACCTGAAAGGCAGGACAGCTTCGAGGAAAAAGATTCAATTTTTTTTATGGTTCTTCTTCGAGTAAGTTTATTGCTGCAATCCTACAAAACACGAAAGTCTCATCCTAAGAGATAGTAAATCTTGTAAGAATATTTCTATTCTTCTGGATGAAGACAATCACACAAAATATTCTAAATTATTCAGCTACTTCTACCTGCCAAAGCATTCGTGGTTCTTATTAGTCCCTGCCTATCTAGTGGTTTTGCTAAATAACTTATGGACTTTTGATTGCGGATGTGGAGCATAAAAAGATGAAACTTTTCTTTAAAAAAATCAAATACTTGGTATGCAAAATTATGTAACATAATTTTCAAGCCGAGACACCCATCCATATCTTCCTTTATTAGTAGTATTACTTTCAGCATGTAAAGGAGGAAGACAATTAATGATGTAAACCACAGGATGGGCTCAAATTAATTCATATGCAGAAAAACAATACAAGTGTCCGCTAAATTTTTCCATACCTTACAAGCAGAAACCACAAGCAGCAAATTGACCTTGGTTTTTAACAAGAGCTGGGAAAGTGACGGTACGGTTTTATACATAAAAAAAGGCTTTTTCATGCAAATTTTTACTTGGTGAAATAAACCGTTGTAAATGGGCGTAACGAAGGAGACAGTTTTGAAAACTTTTGGGGTGTTTGGGTAAAAAATTTGGGGCAACCTGAGATAAAAGTTTCAAAAAGAGGTATGAAGTTGTCGAGGTTGTGGGTACCATTTGGTAGTAGAGTCTCACATTGCCCCATTTGACCTTCGCAAGGTCATATCGTTTGACCAAGGTCAGTGGGGGTGCCAAAAAGGGTCCGATGAAGTTGTCACGGTTGTGGGTACCATTTGGTAGTAGAGTGTCACCCTGCCCCATTTACCTTCGCAAAGTCATAACTTTTAACCTGAGGGTTGCAAAACAATTCCGATACCTGTTTTCATATGTCCTAGTTAATACCTTTCAAACGATACCAAACTTGATAAGGGTTGCTATTTAAACTTTAGGTGACCTGTGACCGTTGACCTTGAGGGGTGAGGCCCACAAGGCCCATCTTGGAACTTAAAATTAATTGAAACTTTAGTGACAAAAATCCGAAAGCAAAACTCGAAAAAGTTTAACGGTTCGAAAGTTATCGCTCGGATGGACAGCCAGACAGACAGACAGCCAGACTGTGCATTCACATAAAAAAGTAATGAAACAAACGTGGTAAGCCTTGATGTGTTATAGGAGTCAGCATCAACAAACTGCAACCCGGAAAAGTCGCGTTTTTAGGTCTAGAACTGATACTGATAGTCATTTTCCACACGTCTATAAAACAAAATTGTCATCTTTGTCGTATTAATAAATGATTAAAAAAAGGTTGTAAAATTAATTCAAGAAAAAAAACGCCTCTTATTGGAAGGGAAACTAAAGTAATTGGAAAAATTGGTGAAAATATAAAAATGACAGTTAAAAACGCGGATTTTAGTAGTAAGCTAAACTACAGGGCTGTCAATAAACGTTTGATACGTCATCTTACAAGTCTCAAGTTAAGTTTTAGGTTGAATTTTAATTTACTTTTCTTTATTAACACTTTATCTAAGGGTAAGGTTTACTACTCCAAGTACAAAGTACTCTTGCGGGTTGTAAGCAAATACACTACGTTGTAGATTTTAACATTGTGATAAGAAAGGGTGGGACAACAAAGTGATGACATTTTCTTAATAAAACGTTGTCATCTTATCTCCTCGACATGACCTACTAATGTCCACAAGAAGTTGACATTTTTACTACAAAATAGCACGAGGACGAGAAGGTTTAGCGTGATTTCTTTGTGGATTAAGTGGCAGTAGTAAGTAGCTTTACTAATTGGTCTATTAGTCACATTGTTATATCGTAGTAGAAGTATTAGTAGCACTTTAGCTACACGACAACTCGACTCATCTTCAGTAAGAGTCTGCGTCGCGGGATCCAGCGACAGGAGATACAGCGTCACCGGGTCCGGCGACACGGGGTCCGGAGGGTCACG
>JAQFZX010002938.1:0-15333 GCA_034682405.1 Hydroisotoma schaefferi | reverse complement strand
TTAATTTATTGGGTTTAGGATTAAGAGTTTCCAGCTACCGATTTCTCTGCATACAGGTTATAAGCCGCATGAATGAACACTCCAATATCCCTAGGACAAGGGAGCGCGTTACGGGATCCAGCGACAGTAGATACAGCGACAGGAGGTCCGGCGACACGGGGTACGGAGGGACAGGAGATCCAGCAACACGGGGTCCAGCGACATTGGGTCCGGAGCGACAGGAGATCCAGCGACACGGGGTCCAGCGACATGTGGTCCGGAGCGACAGGAGATCCAGCGATACGGGGTCCAGCGACATTGGGTCCAGAGCGACAGGAGATCCAGCGACACGGGGTCCAGCGACATGTGGTCCGAAGCGACAGGAGATCCACCGACACGGAGTCCAGCGACATGTGGTCCGGAGCGACAGGAGGTCCAATTGAATGAACTTGGAGAAAAGTGTACGGTACTTGGAATATGATATTTTATTTAGTGACCCGATGCTTAGAAAATGTAGCATTTTTCAATTCACTCTTTTATTTTAGTGGTAGACTATTTTAACATCTGCTATAACTATCTGGATCTCCAGTCGCTCCGGACCCCGTGTCGCCGGATATCCTGTCGCTGGATCTCCTGTCGCTAGATCCCATGTCGCAGACTCCTAGGACAAACTGCAGATCTGGCCAAGAAAAAATTTCGTTTGTTTCTAGATTTGAAAAATTCAGTAATTTATTGGAACTGGACAGTACAATCCAAAACGCTTAAAACGCTTAAATTTTAATACTCCGAAGACTGAATTCCGTTCAGTACCTCTTGAAAAAAGGTTATAAACGTGAACTCTAAATAAATACGACTATGCCGTTTTTTCAGTAACCTGGTGTGACTATTCTTCAAGAAACAAAATGCCAGCTTTCCTTGCCCTTAGCTGTGAGCCTTCCTTCCATTTGTTTTTTCATTTTGTTACTTTCGTTATCCATTTCTTCATACATTTAATTAAGCTCAACTTGCAACTGTATACGAACTCACAGATTTAGATCATGAAACTCCGATGCTAGGGTGGACATTCTTCTGACCATGTCTAGGTCAAAAAAAGAGTCGGAAAATGAACATTTTATAAAGTCCAGAGTAACGGCTGGGTGGTAATTTCATAAGGTCATTAGGTCATAGCATAACTTAGTTGTGAACATCCGCTGTTTGTCCATATAATCCATCGACAAACAAAGCCTCCTAGCTATGATGATGTGATGCTTTAACCGTTTTTTTGTCTATGCATAGTGGTACTTAACACTGTGGTTTCACGATGTTTAAAATTAACATTCCCCGTGGCTAAAAATCCTGTATAACCTTTCTAAAGAATTTTGGAAATTGAAATCCAACTCAATCCTGTAAAGAGCTCATTTTAACTTTGTTCAGCAACAGGCCAACGGCCATCTACAGATTAAACCATTCAGCTTAAAGCAGTTTGAATTTATTATGCGCTACGTGTTATATTTTCTTTATGTTAAGGATTTTTAAAAACTATCTTGCATTAAATTAACAGGGGTGTAGTTATGTAATAATATAATATAGAATAGTGCAGCTATTTTTAAATTAAAACTTTTGAGAAATCCGCAGTGACCTTAACATGCATGTGCATGTGAACATATTTAAACACTTATCCAAGAAATTCATTAACAATGCAGGTTAAGTTAACAACTTTATTTTTGACCGTATGATTAGGGTATCCTTGAGATTATTTTATTCAAGAGTTGTGAATGGTGATCAATTAGATCAATGCATTCATTTTTGCATCATTTTTACTAACTATTCTCAGCACAGCAAGCTCTAAATTACTGGCCTCTTGGTAGTACATTGAATTGGTTTTGTATGCATATAACAAAAATTATTTATATGCTACTCCACCCTGTTTTATTTTGTATTGAGTTTGGCTAATGAAATTGCACTTCCGGGGAGTTCTCTGAGTACACAATGAGTTCTAACTTCAGTCATTCTTTAATGGCGAAATGCGGATGTTGAAAGAACAGTGACAGTACAATAACGTACTTTTTTTAGAACCATGCACACAGTAATTTGCCAACTATTATTTTTACTGTAGTTTTGGCTTTTTTGCATTGACTTGAATTGTTACATTAGTGGCAGTGCAATGTACAAATGTCCTACATAGTCGAAGAGTGAGCAAATGTTTCTATTTGACAGTTCCGCTCAATGCCATTGTACTGGATCGATAAGAATATTCGTTGATTAATATTTTTAAACACGAAATATGTATTTTAATACGATTTTGGACAACAAACTCAATACAATTAGCCATAGAACGAGAACCTGCACGCAAGGAAATTGTATTAGAGAAAGTTTTACCAAGTCACGCTTCCAGAACTCTCCTGATGCCTTTATTTCACAAAATTTGAATTGCATGATATGGCTATGGCATGGAAAGATAACTTTACATTTATTTTCAACCTTCTTTGTATAATTTGTACATGTTAAAATTATGCGGAATACGTAGGGAATATTGCCAAAAATGTAGTAGGGTAATGGAAAGGAATTTAATTGATTCCTGAAACGCAGGGTTGCGGCTGGCTTAGTAAAGATTCAAGAATCTATTCCTGATAAACAGGTATAACAGCCAGTTGCATCTGGATTCCATCCCATCATTTAATTTAGTTGGAGAAATTTTCTAGCCTATCCTTCCTGCATTTATATTGTGTCACTCTCGGGCACTGCATGTATGTATATTCCAGGTAAAATCATATTTGTGCTAACGAATGACACATAAACTTTTGCGCTTCGCATGGACTAATCAAAGATATTTTGAGCTTTTAGCAATGAAATTCTACAACAAACCCGCTACTTAAATGCTGATCAGGGCTAATTTTGATATCTATCGCGGAAGAAATCAACAAAATAAGCGCATAAAATTCAATCAAGTAGAGCATTCACTGAAAGTTGATTGGATAGAATCCACAGACATACTCCTAGGATTATATGTAAATGAATTAATGTATGCTAACTAACCGCATTTTATTGCTTTTATTTGGGCCGATTCCATTAGTTTGAGTGCCAATTTCAGTCAGATTTTACCTGTTAGTGGAAACTCTAGAACGGAACAGAGTAATGGCATAACTTTAGCTGGGACCAGAGTTTAATTGCTTTTCTATTCTACAACAGCCATACATCGTACCGTAACGAATAAAATAAAAGTGAAGGTGGGTTCTTTACTTCTGGTAGGTAACCCAATGGACCTATCTATATCCTATAGACCTAACTGAAGGGAAAGAAAGAGTTTACAAAAGGGAAACCTTCTTGATCGAGTTCGGGTATAAAAGTTCCTTCTTTCTCATACATTTCGAGCATTTCCCAGTTGGCCAACGAGTTGTTCAGAGTTCAGCCAGACAAGACCCAGACACTCAGGGTATATCGCACATGCAAGCGAATTTAGCAACTTCTGGTGTGACGGCATACTTGGGTTTACTACGATAAAGAAGCATATATCAACTTTATCAAATATTTAGATAGTTCTGGGAAAAGTCAAGGGTCTTTCACCCCATTAAAGTGCCTGCTTTCTCTCTAGCAAAGGTATTCCGCTTGGTATCGTACGGAAATCAAGTCAAGGGCTATAAAAAAATAGGTTGAACTTAAACTAATACCAAGGAAAGCACAAGTTTTAAGCTTAAAAAGGCTTCTGTGTCGTGTGAGGATACGTTTTTTGGCTGCTGTTTGGCTATGTGATTATCATATAATTGAGGTAAGTTAAATTTTACGAAAATTCTAATAATAATGTACTGAAAATGTAATGGGCTATCTATATGTTTTACTGCAGGAAATGAGGAAATTATTTTAGACTATTAAAAGCGTCAATTTTTACAACATGTCTTGTCCCAAAATAGTATAAATCAATAGAGTATCTCATTTGCATCATCTCATGACGGAATAATTCTAGACAAACCTGCACATTTTCTAAAGACGCGTAATGAAATTGTTTTTTGAAAATGTATTTTTAGTACAATAACCATCCCAAAATGGGTTCAGTGCCTACTCTAAACGATGCGGAGATTCTTGAGAAAATCGAATCCATGATGGGAAAAGAAGTAAAAGTTTTGGAATGTGAGAGAAAGTCGAGTTCAGAGATAGAGGAGAAATTGCTAATCAACGGGTTCCCAGTCGACCTTGAAGGGGATGAAGGGTCTAAAATAAAGTCAGCTTTATTGGCCGGCCTTGTCCCTTCTTGTCAACTTCTCAACAATATCCTCCTTCGTGCTGGAATCCTCAAAAGTCCCGTTGAGCTTGAGACGATCATGAATGTAAAGTCTACCACAAAAACTAAAGAGATGGTCACAATCAGGGATAATAATGGTATTTTGTTGGATGAACGAGCCAAGGAAGTTGAAGAGGATGATGAGGTTCAGTCTACAAGTACCGAATTGTGGACTGCGGAAGATCCACATAAATAAAAAAACTTCTGCTCCTCCTGCTTCAAAATGCACTGCCGCATCTTCCATACAGCTTCTTTTAGAATTCTGAACATATTCCATTTTCGATACTTTTCGAAATCGAAATGTAGTTGAGGAATGGACTAGATATAGTATGTATAAAATTATGATTATACAAAAGATAATTAATAATATTGTGTTTTTTGTTTAGTATTTTCATGCAACATTTTCAATAAAATATATTTTCTAAATAAATGAATTGATAGGTTGCTGTACGAGTCTTTAGTTAGTTTGTGAGTTAAGATGCGGGTAAACTCGATTAACTCTAAACAAACAGACATATAGTCTGTAGACTTACCAAGTAGGTATGTAAATTACACTTAGAATAATCCTTAAATCTACCCCTAAAATATTCAGTGTTCTGTTTACTTGCTCATCGTAGTAATTATTGACATTAGTTGTTATGTGCCCTGGATTACTTTTGGCTTGCATCCTGGGTTTGGGTACGGTTTAATGGTTAAAGTGCAGACGGAAGGAAACTTAACCTATGTAATTCTAGATCCCTTCGACAAAGTACATATAGTTTTCAACGAAAGACGAGGTTTTGCAGCACAATAAACCTTTCTGGGACAAAAACATAAAAAGTAAAAGTAGGAACCGGAATAGTACTCGCTGGCAGTAAAAGGCCTGCGAGAGAGAGAAAACAGTTTTTAGTGATATTTATGACACGCCTGGTGGGCCTGGTACTCCTGGACGTATCGACGTATGTCTATAGAACTATAGCAAAGGGTTTAGTCCTAAGCTTTTGTTTACTTACGCTAACACGAAGTTAGTCCGGGGAGTAGGTTTTCGGAAACTTATTCAACTTCAGGTTTTGAAACATCTTTCAATATTTCTGAGTTTTGTTTGTAATCTGTTCACTGCGTCAAAAGAATAAATGGCTGCACGTTTTTTTGTAATTTTCTAGGCAATTCTTGCTATTTTATTAATTCAGAGAATTATTCCCTACCTATTCTGTTCCGGAGTTTTATTACAGGAGCTGATTGAAGTGAGAGTTATTGTATGAGATTGTTCATCGCGTCTGTAGAGCAAGGAATGTGTCTGCCATGTATCTATATGAATTTCTGTAGCTCAGGATGGAGAATACTTCAGACTTGAGGTTGTAACTGTAGCATTTTTTTTACTACCACTAACTTTCCTTGCACACGGCATACCCGAACAAGGGAGGCAAGAGAAAAGTCCGTGCAAGCGATCTCGAGATTTTTAAACGTGCTTAATGGAGCTGTCCAAAAATGGGAAACTTGGTAACCCAAGCCACTATAATAGCATAGCATGTACGATACAAAAGAAGTACTTAATATTACACCAGATAGACGGACAGATATACTCGCTTGTAAATTGAGTGAAATGAATACATTTTTACGGTATCCCTTGTGATTTCAAAGCCACTAGATGAAGTTGAAGCACTCGTTAATGGCTTTCAAAACCTGCTGTAAAAATTTGATGTATGAATGATGTCAGAGCAATTCACAACTGGAATAACAAATTCAACCGGACAGTTCGTTTAGGCTTATATTGATTCCTACTAAAACATAGCGGTCGGTCGAGTAAAATGCAATGTAACTGTTCGAAATATTCATAAAATGAAACGCATGACAATAATTCTTAGTTTTCCTATTCCATATTTTTTGCAAAGTTCTACGGGCCTGTTTCTCAGCCTTTCTCATGAAAATGGTATTTTAAATTTAAAAATAAGATGCAATCAACAGCTTTTAGCCTTCAATTGGAGTAAAAGCTATTGATTTTGCATATATTTTTCTTTAAAAGCCTAATGGAGTACTTGACTAAACTTAAACCAGATGAACAAGAAGGAAGTAGACCCATCAGCTTTTAAATTTGGCAAGCAGAAGGTGCTGACTCGTTGCAAAAGTCAAATCATGATAAACCAAGAAGAATTAAAACAAACACAACAAATGGCAAAGCTGAAGCTTGACGCTCTGGTCGTAGCCAGCCCGTATACGGGTTTCCCGACGAACTCTTCTGGAATTCAATGCATATGATACCCGGTTTGTCTGTGATTGTAGTTCTGCCTTCTTTCAAGAGAGATCCCAAGTCATTTGAAACAGACTGTGTTTTTACTTGTTATCAGTTTGAATCGTTGTGCTTGAAGTTTTTAATTCACTGGGATCAATTATCTGAATAAATATGGCAGTAGCATCCTATTAATTTCTTTAAAGGGCGAATGCTAATTAGGCAAAATATACGAATTAGGACATTGCCGTATTTCAGCATAGGCCGAAGATTAACGGATGGCTTAACCTCAACCTATGCTGCGCCTTACTTAATTAATTGTCTACGTGTGTGAAACCTTGGAATTCCCCTGTAAAATATTCATCAACTGCTTCCTAGTAGGTTTAATTAAATCTGAAGCTTAAGACGAAGTATCAACATTTCATTGAATCCCTAATTATTCCATTCCATGCTCGCCCGTCTGCTCTTTGTCATTTCGAAGTACTGCTTTTCATTGTGGCGCATCTTATCATAACAGATAAGATCCTGTCTAGCTAGAATAACAATGTTTGAGAGAGCGTCTACCAGGAATAAAATGATTTGTCAACGTCAGTCAGTCAGTGAGCATTCTAGTGGCGGATATGCGATCTAGAAAGTAATCTGGAGGCCTTGAGTGTGTGAAATTGAGATGGATGAAATGAAAATGTAATGTCCCTTGTCTCGAAGTCGTAGCTCCCAAGCCTGGATCCAGCAGCCGGATGGTTAACGGATCGAACAGAGATTCAACTGGACAGTCATGTCAACTACTTTTCATTCACGCTACTTTCTTGTAAGGACGATTATGTATATAACGAATGAGATGAGATTTGAGAGAAAATTGGATAAGAAATCTCTAGAGAACTATCATTTCTGATTCTAAGTATAAAATTATTTCCCTCACTTGTCCCATCCTTTCTTATTAGCTTGATATCAACACACGGGTCAAGGCATGGTCGTTGGGGGATAGAGATGGAGATGATAAGGATGGCTTATGGGTGGAAATTATGTGGATAGAATTGCAAAGTGGTTTCTACATCTCAGTCTTCAGTCCTAGAATTAAAATTTACGCATTTTTAGCTCCATACGATTTGTAATTCAATCCTTTCGCTTGTTTAGAAAGTCGTTGTTTTTAGGTTGGGATTCGCTTAGTGTTACAGAGGCACAAAACATTACAAAGTTCAGTCCAGGGATGGTTGGTTTTGTAAAAAAAAGGGATCTAGGCTTACAGAGAGATCATATTTCAAATTTTCTTCTACTTTAATTCTGTTACACAAAAGCAATATTATTTGCAATTAAATTGCTTAAAACTTACAAGGACATAATTGAAAAATCTCTAGAAAATATAATTCTCTCGGATGAATCCTAGCTCAAAATAAATGAACAATTATAAGTATAAACTTTGTGTTAAAAATTTAAAGAGAGTAATGCCCTTGTTATTAAAGTAGAACGGAGCTAATTATCGAGTACTATGAGACACCTTTTAGGCAATTAATTAGAGAAATGATCAAAATGATCAAAGATTCGTATGCTGGACCCTTGTAAATTGCAAGATTCTTTGAAGAATATATCATAGAAAATTGAATAATTGAATGAAAGTTAAAAGGATCCTTACTGTATGAAGTTTCTTTGTAGCCTCTAGATCTCGATATGCTGAGCGTGAGGCAAATCGGATTGGATAGCCCTCTCACTTTCGCAGTTTCTTCGTCTCAAACGAAGACAAAGTGGCACAAGTATTCGATACTTACATATATATACATTCAGAGACAGCGAAGACGAAGCAGAAATAAGGTGAGTTGTTAGCTTGCCTAGGAAAGCAAAGCGATTGCAAGGTAAGTCCGAAATGGAAGAAATAACGAAGTCAAAGTAACTTAGTTAGAGGATCACTTTAGGCCTTCAGCAAAGAAGAAGGGAGGACGAGAGATTTGAAGGAGGAAAAAACTGAGCCACTTCAAAGTCTTTTATTAGATTGGAAAGAGCGAGAAATCTTGATTTGATTCTAGTTTCTATTCAAATGTCAATTCCAGTTCGAAATCCATTCAACTCGCTTTTCACACGGGTTTCCTTTCTGTGAAACTTACTCAATTAATGAGAGATTTTATAGCCCTTCAGCTTAACCAGTCTCGCCCCACACACCTTTCCACTTCGCCACTTGAGATTTGTTGGTTTTTGCTCGCCTAAAGTAAAGTATGCATTTGGCTCGGTGTTAACTTTACTTATTTATATACTTTAAGTTTCATAGACGAGATTTTAATTTATCTCCATGCAATGAGAATAATGTAGTAAGTGCACTTATTCTGGTCTTAATGTAGGTAGAGGTAGGGGTCAATAACTGTAGAATATGAAAGGGAAGGACTAAATGATACCCGAGATGTGAAATAATTCTGTTCATGGCGAATTTTGATTGTTATTTGCATGCTAATTTTCATAAAAACCTGCTTCATGTTCATACAATAATAGGTGAATCGTGTTATGAATTTCTGCCGACCCGATCGATCGAACGTTAACTGATTCAGTTCTGTCGTTCTGTGTTACTTCTTTTTTCAAAAATATGCTCATTATTTATTCTAGGAAATATATCAAGGTTCTTCGTTCAAACTTAGTAGCAACTGATGCTGTATGGACTAACTTAGTCTGATGTTGCTTTACTAATAAATCTGGCTCATTTTTGAAGTGCCTGCCTCAGCACACGATATAAGACGGGAATAAATACCGCTACCGACCTCGATCTGAGTGAAGTAAACTGAATGGTGGTAAAGATCTGAAAATACAAACGGTAAATTGAGAGTTGAGACTGTCGGTTGGGGAGATGATGAATGGGCTGTCTGGAGACAACTTCTGGAGTCATAAATACTCATCATCCATTAGACCCCGAGGTCCTTTTTGTCCAAACTTTCTCCTCGATTCTATCCTATCCTCCAACTAATATCCTCATCATCATCAATTACACACACACACAATATAGTTAGTTTAGTTGTAGTCGAGGAATAACCGTACCAGTGGGTGAATATACACTTGTTTAGCAGCATCATTCCTAGTCGCTTTCTTTTATTTATTGATTAGAAATATATGACCATTGGTTAGGTTGGTGGGTAAAGTAAAAGACGTTGAAATAAATAAATTTGCTTTTACACTCCATTTGTATTGGCGATGTAAAAAGTATTGATTTAGCGATGTGTTATATTTACTTTCTGTATTTAAGAACGGTTATTAAAGGGCATGACTCGCATGACCTAATTTATTACGCGATAGCATGGATGGTTAAACTGATGGTTGTAGTTGTAGCATACATATAGTAAACTTTGCAGGGTTGAACCAAGGAGTTTATTAAAGTCAAGAGAATTTAGTTTACTCACAAATCTTTGTTCATTTACACGACATTTTACAGTTCAAGCCGTCCTTAAAATCCATGTTTCGTTACTGAGCTCCTTCTTTGCAGTTGGAATTACAAATTATAGTTGAAGGAGGTAGTTAACTGAAACTGTTTTAATTTCTAGCCTTTGCTTGAGTGCCATTTACGGATGCTAAAACAACCGATATCAATATAAACTTTGATAGTAAGACAAAGAAACCCATTAATGATCAAAATAACATCCATGCATTCAACTTGACTAAGGTTGTTTTGGCTTTTCAAGTCGAATTCATATTTGTAGATAAGCATTCAGAAGCCATAAAAATACAATACGACCAATATTTGTGTATGTCTATGAAGCTCATTTTATTCTAAGCTAAGCTATACTTTTGTCCAACTTCCAATTACATTACAACTCCAGCTCCAGCTAACAAAAGTACTAACTGTGACTGAGTGTGTAATGAAATACATGAAAGAAAAAATTCTGGTATCAGTAATGCTTTGCTGGTTCAATAAACTAAGCAACAAAACAACCCAATGTTAAGCTTAAAAAGCTAATCTGCGCCCAAGGACTCGAGTTGTAGAGTTCGGTTAGACTAGAGGGATATTGTTTAAAAAGGTTGAATAAAAAGTAGATTGAATTCATATTGGATATGTTTAATGCTACAAAAAAGCTTGAATCACGCAACACATTACAACGCATTTGAACAACCTTTTAAAAGTATTCTTCAGCTGTCTGAGTAAGCATCAGCTTCGCTCTGGACTTGCCTTTCTTTTTGAATTCCAAGCTTATATTTTCTAGTTTTAAATTCCCGATTGACTTTACTATACTATTATGGGGAAGATTTTACTGCTAAGTTCGGTTTTTCTTCTGTCTATGATTGATTTTGGGAATGGGTTATTACACGGAGAAATCCTAAATGTTGACCACCATCCACTGTCCTCAGACATGATTGAACATATCAATAACAATTTGAAACCGGGTTGGGAGGTTAGAAAAGATTTGATGTATTTTACAACGTTCATATTCATAAAGCTAAAGCGTAAAACCTAATTGATGATATAAAGAGGCCTCTCATATCATAATGCTAAGCCGACTGAGTGGAAATAAAGTATAAATGGTTATTTTACAGGCTGGAATGAATTTCCATCCAGATATGGACATGTCGTACTTCAAAGGACTCATGGGAGCTTTGAAGGAACCTAAAAAACTTCGCCTTCCAGTGGAAACTCATAATTTGTCGGGATTGTCGATTCCGGAAGAGTTTGATGCAAGGACAAAGTGGTCGTATTGCCCTTCATTGACTGAGATAAGGGATCAAGGCTCTTGTGGTTCTTGCTGGGTATGTTTTTGTGTTGATTCGGGGGAGGCCTTTTGATACAGGTCAATCTGTACGACGAATTCATGAAAATTTTGTTTCCGAAATCTATTCTTTTTGGAGTTGACGTTACACGTTTGTTTCATAATTAGAGTTACCGTAATGATTATATTCACTGTTCGTTGGACTCCGCAAAGCCCAACTGCCAAGGGAGCGATAAACTCCCACAAAAAAGGCCGGAGGACTTTGCAGAGTCCGACAAATTCTCTGTCAACGAATTTCATGCAGCATGTAGTTAGTACTTTTTTATTTACTAATAAATTATATGAAATGGCTCAAAGGGTTTCTGTGATTGACAGGCATTCGCTGCAACGGAAGCAATGACGGACCGACTTTGCATAGCAACTAAAGGGAAGAGTAAATTTAGATTTTCGGCTGACAATTTGGTGGCTTGCTGTGGAATTTTATCCCTTTGTGGTTTTGGATGCAATGGAGGGTTCCCTAGCAGTGCCTGGCGATATTGGGTATCCCATGGAATCGTCTCCGGTGGACCTTACGAATCAAATGCCGTATGTCCTTTCAATTAGTAAAAGCAAAACATTCGACTCAATCACGTAGAAGATCCCATGCATAGAATAATCGCAGTATCTCTGATAGCTACTTTTTACATCAAGAGTCAAGCCTAGGCTGTGCTTATCCATGGAATTATTTTAAGTCATTATTAGATTTCTATTATCCAACCCTATGACTTTCAGCCTATGTGTTAATCTTTGATCCGGAAATCTTCATCCGGAGAAAGCTCCATATTTGTTGTACATTACTTGCATACAGTACAATACAGTACAGTAACTTTAATACGTCTTTAGGGTTGTCAACCATATGAAGTTGCCCCTTGTGAACACCACGTTCCAGGCCCAAGACCAAATTGTACCTCGGGGAAAACTCCGAAGTGTGTGAAACAGTGTGAGTCCTCGTACTCAGTTCCGTACAAACAGGATTTACACTTTGGTTCCAAATCATACTCCATTTCCAGACAAGTAGAGCAGATTCAGACGGAAATTATGAAAAATGGACCCGTTGAAGCTGCTATGACGGTTTACGATGACTTCCTTCTATACAAATCTGGTAAAGAACGATTTAAAATATTTCATTATTTCCCTTTTATCCCTTATTAATATTATTATAATAAAATTTTTTTAAGTTTTAAAGGAAAGTCACGTACTAAATTTTCTCTTTATCCTTTGCAAAACCTAGCGAACGGAAGTGCATATTCTTTTAAAATCCCTGCAAGCTGTCCTATAATCCGTGCAAATCCTTGCAATGTTATTAGGCCACGCCCTTACTATCCTTCAATGTTAAAAATTATAAAAAGTATTCGCTTGCTCATAAAGAATAGGCACTTCCGACTTAGAATATGGACTTTTCATGAGAAAGCTGATTATAACTAGGTAGTTTTACCGTTATGCTCTGTCTAAAAACTGTATTATTTACTAATTATTCGATGTCATGTAGGTGTTTACAAGCATGTCCATGGGCTGAGACTTGGAGGTCACGCGGTCAAGGTCCTGGGATGGGGAGTAGACAATCAAATACCTTACTGGTTAGTTGCCAATTCATGGAATAGCGATTGGGGAGACGCTGGATTCTTCAAGATACTGAGGGGAAGCAATGAAGGGGGCATTGAAAGTGGGATTATTGCTGGACTTCCGAAAGTCAACTAGAGACTTGAATGAGGCCTCATAGCATTGACCATCTATATTAATCATAATCAAGATCTGAAATACCTTCTGTTCTGAAGACATGATATTGTTTTTTTTTCTTATGCATGTTGTGATTTCATATTTATAAATTAAATTAAATAAAAAAATTCATAAGCTTGTGCTGCAAAAGCTTTGCGTGAAATTGGACGGATGCATTATAGCTGAATTTATTGCATCCAGTTTACTTCGTCAATGTACAAAAATAAACATGACATCTCCCTTTATGCAAATATGATTTATCGATATTAATAGCGTTGTATTGAGATCCGGAATAATTGACGGTATTCAACTTCTTGAAATGCTATTTAAAAAAAGTAAGTACAGGAGCGTACTGTAAAAACGGAAGAGAAAACATTCTAACAAGCAATATTCATATAGTTTTGTATGTAATGGTTGAAAATCTGGTTTACAAATATCCTTATTGTCTACCGTACTGCAAAGCATATCTCTATCTCTTACCGGACTTAATTTCAGTATACTGTTCTGCCGTCAAAATAGTTCTTAAAACTAAACGTTTTTGAAACTAAACATAAAGTGAATCATAAGCAGACATTAATCTGGAAGGCAGGTAAGCTTCAGGCAAATAAGGCAATCTTCTACTCAAGGAGCATCCTTTCTACATGAGCGATGCGAGCACTTTGACATAATTATACGTGAAGTTGACTTCATACAAATCTAAAGTAACTGTATTGGATGCATGAGGACGAGATGCTTATCATCAAATTCCATATATCATCTACTGACTACTACTTTAGGAATCACAGTCAGTCGGTCGGTCACTTGACAGATCCTAGAACAGCAAAGAGACCGAGAATCAAAGGGTTGGTTGTCTATGATAAAGTTTCCAGTTAGATGGTATTAAGAACCCTTTAAAGTTTTCATCTTGTTATCATTCATCGTAAGTTCAAAAGGCCATTAGGGATCTGTTTAAAGCAGTTACTTTTTGGGGATGGAATAATAAAATATGCAATTCTGTTCGGTGGAGTTCTTTCCGTTTTTACTTTCTCTATACACACACTACATACGTACAAACCGAAAAGAAATTCACCTGGGACTAGAAATAAGTTCTTTTTATGTTTTATTTCCACTTGTTAATGTCCCTTGGTTAAAAGAATTGGTTTGAGGGTTTTGTCTGCTGCTGTTTTGCGGCCAAATGCAACTTTTTCCCTTATTCTTGCCCTCTCGTGTGGATAGGGTGGTATATTTATTGAAAGTTTGAAAGCTCTTCTCATAAAAACCACACAGAGTTATTACTCCCTATTTAATGGCTACCTTTTAACTCGATGTAATTCTTCACTAGGAAAGAAATCTCACAGTGGACCTACAATCGGTGTCAGCTAACTGGTTTTACGTTATATTTCTGCAATTATTTTTACACTTTAATAGTCACTCGGATTATTAATTTTCTCCTCTTTCAAATCTTATACATTAATACTCGACTGGTGTATTAAAATGGGAAATAATTTTAATCCTGTAAAACTGCCTCGTTTGCTCTATATTTTTATTTGTTTGTAAAACGTCTTCCCTGAGTTCTCTTTTGATCACCTTGAATTTAGTAGAATACTGTAGGTCGATTTCCGGTTTTCATCAAACATTTTATCTAAAATTTAGAAACGTCGACGAATTTTACCTTTGGAAGATAACACCTTGCAAAGTCGTACCTCAGTAAATTCCTTCTCTGCCTTGCCTACCTAATAAATGTGACCGTTCTTACTCACTCAGCGTTTTTCTGGCCTTCTCTCTGCAGTAAAAAGTGCTATAAGTGTACAGATAATGCTTTCCTATCTGAGAGAAGTTCATTTATGTTTCAGTTGTTCTGATGCTGGGATCTTAAAAACGGTTTTACTGCTTTATATACAGTTAAATAGTTTTCAAATCCAGTGAACCGACTTAAGTGTCATTTTATTTGTGATGAACTTAGTACTTATACTTGCTTCGTTTTATTGGCTGGGAAGATCTGAAAGGATGAAGTATTAGCGGACTTACAGAAGTAATAAAAAACATTGAGTTTATAGCAATATAATATCGTCTTTCATTTATTGTCAAGTGTAAAAAGAGCAGGTCGACTTCGCTTCAGTAGAAAAATGTACTTTACCACAATAAGAAGAGTTTTTTATGTTTATTCAAAAGAAGGCAGTTTCAAACTTTGCCATTGTTTTATTGAAAAGACAACTTTAACTATTTGTTTTGTATATTTGAATTATTTAAATGATAACGAAGCACTAAAGCAGCTTTAAAATACTTTTTAATTTGAAAGATGGAAATAAAATGCAATAAAAGTACAATTTAAAGCAGAAATGAGATAATTTAGACGGCACTCCATGTTTTAACTTTTTTTTATTGTACTATTCAACAGTAAGCTGCATTGTAAAAAAGCTAGCTTCAAGCACAAGGGAAGACATTCTGTTTTTTGCTCCTACACATTTAAAAGTAAAATATTCGTAAAG
>JAQFZX010002937.1:0-15339 GCA_034682405.1 Hydroisotoma schaefferi | reverse complement strand
AAGACGAAAGTGGTTGGAAGTGAATTGATGTATTTTTATTTCAGCAATGTTTGAAATCTCAAAATTTTAAACGGCCAATTAAGTACTTATAAGCAATTAAGATAGATCAACAAGGAAATCTTAATATAAAGTTAGTTACATGCAGAGACTCTCAGAAGGGTGACTTGGTGACTCTCAACCCTTTCATTTTTCAGCCGTCCCGAACTGACAACCATTTAGAATACCGTATAGTCCAAT
Organism: Hydroisotoma schaefferi; assembly: GCA_034682405.1. Classification (NCBI taxonomy): domain Eukaryota; kingdom Metazoa; phylum Arthropoda; class Collembola; order Entomobryomorpha; family Isotomidae; genus Hydroisotoma; species Hydroisotoma schaefferi. Next base: position 15,102 of record JAQFZX010002937.1, on the reverse strand, counting down.
ACTGCATTGTAATAGTTTTTTTGTATCGTCTTTTAAGAACGACTTTTTTGTAAGGACCTTTATTGATTTACTGACACCTTTTAAATTTATTTATTTATTTATTTAAAATGTATCGGCTCTATATTGTCAGTTAAAGTTGAAGTACAGGCACACTCTGCAGCTACATTATTGATATAAACGGCTACATAAAAAATAAAATGCCTTCAGAAACACAGTTGTCCTACTTTAATTTTATTTGGAAACATTTACCGTAAGACGCAAAGGCTATGTAGAAGTAAGCCAAGATAGAACGCTTTACGAAGTTTATTTTTGAATGTCTAAACGGTACATTTGGATACCGAATGCCATAATCTTAAGCTAAGTTTTGCAACGCTCTACTACATCGAACTTGATTGAATATTTCCATCGAATTTTTTGCTCCATTCCCATTATTTTTCCAACAAATAAGTGCAAACTTTTTCCCGGAAAGTGAAATATCATGTAAGATTCATGGGCCAGAACGACAAGAACAGAAGCTATTATTAAACCAACTCCACCGGGTCCTTTTTTCGAAGGAGTAAAATCTTCGATATGTTGTGCTCAGTTGGCAAGTACCATTTGAAGTTCTTTTTAGTAACCCTTCGCGTCCATCCGATGCATATTTTCACGGTGCACAAGTCCTTTTTTCATAAAGCTTTTCAATATTATTTTACCAAAAAGTATCTTAACAAAGTTATAACTTTCCCTGTTTCCACTTCCTGTTTTTTTTACAAAAGCTTCCATATTTATTTCCTGAATTTACTCCACACTATGCTATTCTTATTTCATGATATTTTGTACTCTAAAAGGTTTTAATTTAAGATTTGAGGCTCTTTTCATGGTGTTATCAGTTTCAGTTGCTTTTTTTACCATTATTACCTAACTTAAAGTAGAAGCGGAAGATATTTTTCCTCACTTTTTCTACAGCAAAAATGTGTTTATGATCCTCATCATCATCATGAAGCAAAAAAGGATCATTACTGAAGGGAACCCTATTTTAGTCTGCACCTATAAACCAAGGGGACAATGGGACTCTGTGGAAAAATCTCACTAAAAATCAACGATCAGGAACAATTTGACATAGTCGACTGCCTTGTCACTTAACTTGAAGTCTAACAATACCGTGTTCCGACCCCTATGCTACAGACTGAGACGATATCAAATACCCCTATAAACCTTCTTTCTCCACCAGACAGGCAATAGAGTGGTTTACCCTGTATCTGATCAACTCTTGAGCCGAGGAACACAGAGCTCATTATTGCCTAAGTCCATTTACAAGTTAAATGTTAATCAAGCCAGTCTCTTGTAGTAACCCAAGTTTTTAGTGTCACCTTTTGTATTCTATTTTGCTATTTTATCCAAATCTTTCTATAAGTGAGCCAAGTTTTATACTGTCTTTTATGGCTATAATTAGGTTAGGAAATGGTGGGGACAAAGGCAGAGTTTATAGTAATGAAGGAAATAAAAAACTATTACAATACAATCAAGTTAATGAAACTAATTTGGAAAAATTTACAAGCCGTGCAGTAACGAGGAGCAGGACGACATTTACTTAACCATGTAGCATAAGCAAAGGAAATCCTTTTAATGGACCATTTAAATCTCAAATGGATATTGTCTTCCCCCACAAGTCATGAGATGAGGATAAGGGGATCCTCTTTACTTTACGTAGGAAATAGCTATGCCTTTCTTTCTTAGCTTTTTATTATAAATCTTAATACATTTTCTTAGGCAAACTTTAGCATGGAAAGCGACTTTTGTAGAAATCCTCCTGTAAAAAAGAAGGCGTAAATTAATTTCTCAGAACCGCTAAGTTATTAATTACATGACTAATTGCATGAGTGAATTCGTAACAAACTTAAACGTTGTTAACAGTTTTGATCTTAAATGACACTTCTTACAGAAACTGTATCAGTCAAAAACCCATTCTTACTTTTCAACTCAGCTTAAACCATGAAATGAGTTTAATAATCATATTAAATTCAAGACGTATGAACCAACTCAGTTTTTGTCACCCTTGCAAAGCATTCCCTAAGCACATTATTCTTTCCTTACAACACAATGCATACGTTGAAATTCCCAACCCCAATCCCAAAGTGGATTTGTCTTGTTGACAGTTTGTCCAAAGACGATTTCATGGTTGTGAACTTGCCAATTTTTCTTATGATTGAACCTTTCAACACTTCCAAAACTCCAAACCCTTTCCATCTATTCGAATTCCACTTCTCCTGCTGGTAGGTCGCTCTTCGTTAGAAAAAAGCACCAACCGTACATTCACCCTTGTGCCTACGTTAGTCTGGTTAGTGGTCTGCCTGCAGGTTTCTGATTTGAAACCAAGATTTTAAAAATAATCACACCAACTAACCATCCAGCAGCAGCATATAAGCATTTATAAGCTGGGTAGGTAGATAGAAGCAAGTTGGAAAAGTGAGACAAACTACTACAACCATTAATTTTGTTGGATAACATAAATTCTTTAAACTCTATAAATTGGCTATAAATCCGGCCACCCTAAACGATAGCTTGAACACCAACAACGTATAATTATGACGGGAGCAAGTTCATGCGAAAGTTTCTCAGGAAAAGTCTGAGATTGGCAGTGTATCAACTCAACAATACAAAACTCTACAGGTGTAGGTCTGGATGGGTAATAGAATAATAGTATTGTTAATGTTTACCCAGAAGAATCATAATCTTATGGGAGGTTTCCCTTTTCCACCAACTAGAAAATAATATTTTCCACCATCCGATAGTTTGACAGACGAGCTCGTAAATTTATCACGATGAAAGATCTACGACACTCCCTCCATCCAATTCATGTGGTTTGGCCTTGTTGGCTGATAAGATTTCTAAACATTTTCCACAAACTTTGTGGTTTTCAAGTAAATATAATATTTAGGTAGAAAACTTTCTGACGGTTTGACGCGTCCAGTCAAATTATTTCTCTGCACACACAAACATGAATTATTATCATTATTATGTCATCATCTTCTTGTTACTGTTGCTTACTTTTTCTGCTTGTGGTGTGTTAGTCTCATCCTATCCTATGGGTTATTTACTGATGAATTGTCTGAATTTGAAAGCTTTTGTTGACAGAAATAATCAATTACAGTTTGGTAAATTACGTTTAAAATGTGCTTGATTAGTAATTAGTATAAACACACCATCGGATGCTTAGCGTCCACTCCCAATTCCTTCCTCAAAAACAGTTTTGATGGTCTTTGATTAATTTTTTCCCATGGCATCGCTTTCATCAAGTTCAACTACTAATACAAGCTCTGAAGCCTAGCAAGTAGAATTACTAGTTAGAGAAGTTGGTGGATAAAAAACAGTCCAAATCGAAAGGTAAAGCAGATGCCAGAATTCGATATAATGGAAATATTATGAGAAAGGACGGAGCCACCGAGTCCAGATACAATTTAGATGAGAACACAAGATTCATTAACATCCCGAGAGACTTTAAGGAACAAAGTAGTCATCGTATCTTAACATATAACTTTTGATGCTCAACAAGTTATAATGTACGCTGTACTTTATAGATTATATAGAAAAACGAAAGATTATCTTTTGTACATTGCTTCTGAACATGCTATAGAACTGGCCCAACTAAAACTAACACAAGGTTGCACTCACTTGCTACTTTACATTATTTTATTTTACATAATAGAAAACAAGCCAGCAAGTCATTTACCACGGTTGATTGAAGATGAGAACAGTTTATTCGTCGTTTGTTGTACAGGATGCATAATTTTTATAAAAGTTTCCCTTTCACCCTTTCTCATAAACACTCTCACTATTACAACTAATACTGAGACTTCTATGTGTTATGTACTACGATATCCAATACCGATAAGCCCACAGGTTTTGGGTTTTGGATATTGATCGCATCCATTCCACACACATCATCAGTTTATGCAGCATCCAGTCTACGTACGTACCTCCCGGATTAATGAGAGTAATAAACCAACCGTGTACTGCCTCTACTGGTTAAGTAAAGTTGAATGAGATGTGTCAGCACATTTCAGGATAATGAGCAAAAACTTTGTCAAAAAAATAATGAAAAGACTCAAGATTTGAAAAATTAATGGAGCTTCTTCTCTTACTCGAGCAAAGTAAACTCAACGTCAACTTTTCAACCCCTTTGACTTGCTCTTCATCCCATCGGACCTAAGTAAAGTAGGGTTTAAAACCTTTACTTCTTTATCCATTTAGAGGTAAACCTTGGCTACTCTTTGTTGTACACAGCTTTTTTCTAAACTTCTTATTCAGCAATGAAAAGAGAAAGTGGACCGTAGACCATTGGTTATGCATGTTCAGGGTACACTGGTATGGTGCTTGGTATTATATCCAGAAAATAATAAAATGTTTTTTTACCCTGGCTACACATATCCATCCCCTTTTCCATCTTCTCTAACCATTTGCCAGAAGCTCGAGTTATTGTTGGTGTAAAAAAGTTAAAAACAATTTGAGACAATTAAGCCAAACAAAAAACTCCCTTCTTGTACAAAAGAGTTCAATCAAACAGCGCTTTGATTTTGTTTCAACACTTTATTCTTGTTCCGGTTCAGAACATTAGGTCGGCTAAATCAAAGTATTTTCCATTTTCTTGTACAAAGAGCTGAGAAAAATGAAATGGTGAATGTGAATCCAAACGGCTATTTGTGGGGGTGAAAGTCGATAGAATAAAATAAACAAAGGTTTACATTAGGTAAATCCGACTTACAATATAAAAATTCTTATTCTAATGATTGTTGAATTCTGTCATTTATTCTACCGTTGTGTAAAATGGATTTTTGTAAATGTACTCTTCTAAAATCGGATTCAAAGACCTCTGCTCATGCAATAAAATGCCACTAATCTCATGTCATAGCCGCACTATTCTGACTTTTGCGATTCAGTCGGCAAGCTATACACCACATCCAAAAACTTGTACGTGCATGCCTTTCTTATCAGGGTTATACTATAATATCTAAACCAGCAGCTGGATAGTAATAGTAGAGTGCTGGGGTAAAGGGGTAGAAAGTGAAAAATGAGAGTGATTTACAAAAAAAAGCAATAAAACGATCCCATTTTTTTCCACTTGCTGAGACGCAGAATGTGTGAAAAAAGGCAATTTGCATAGATAGAAATAAATGTATTCATTCCCCCATATGTGAGCATTTTGTGAAATATGTGACAGAAGAATGGAAAGACCTACCAAGTGAACTCACAAGTGCCTCCACAATCCACATACATTATGAGCGATTTCATCCAGTCTCATTCTCATCTACTTCATATAATGCAGTAATACTAGCATGAAATTGGGCTAGATGAATCGTCCTAGGCGTGTATTTTATCAACCAGGGTGAAAAATCTGGTTCATCTCCAACAGGAGATTCTTTTTATTATCTTTTAAAGTCAACCCTTCCATGGATCTTCTTTAATAACATAAAAGTTAAATCCTTGCGATTCCTTGTCTAAGCAGCCCTCTTCATTTCAAGCCTCATAACCCATTATTACCATGTTTTCATAGGAGAGAGACACCCAACAGACAATCAAACTCAGATAAGATGGAGATCAACTCTAAAGCCAAAAAACCTTAAATAAATACACACAGTGACAGTGAACTAAACTTCTACACCAGATACAACCAGGAGTAATTTGAATTAAAGGAATTAATTAAGTGACAAGGAAATTAATGTACCGGAATCTATTTAATATACAATTCTCTTTTTATTTTTTGAAATTTTAATTCCACGCTTTACAAATTTTTACTACGGCATTATCCATCTAGATCACAACCCCTTGCATGTGAGCTTTTGGATTACCCTGACTGTGACTGTGACTGTCTCATTCTCTTTTATTTTTCATAATGAAAAGTGATCAAGGATCACACACAAACACAAAGTAAGGGAATGTAGAATGTGTATTCTTCAATTTGTAGGGAAAGGAAGAGCAGAGGTTAATATATCCAGTAAAAGTTGGCTAAAAAATGTAGGGGAGATTCTTGGGATTTTTTTCCTGGGAACTATTTTATTAAGTGTCAGCTACTTTACTATTATTTGGTTCTATTTTTCAGTCCTCGTCCTATTTCCCGTTTCTCCTGTCTTTCTATTCTTTTATGATAAAGTGGATGGATAAAATATTCACCTCATCTGACTGTATGCCTAAAATAAAGAATTGGAAAACATACAGACAGATATCTACATTTTATGTAGGTTGAGTGAGGTCTTCTAGGATAACAAATCGTTTCAATCTAAATAAAAATGCTTGTCTTTTTACCCATTCTTCTTCACTGAGGAGAAAGAATCCTATTTTGTAAAGGAACAAAACTAAATGCATACACTTCTTACGTATATGAAAGGCTGATAGGAAATCAAACAAGGAGAAGTATATATTATGGAGATTCTTTATCATGGCTTTGATGTTATCAAAGCTTGAGATAAAGCTGAGGCAATGGCATGGCTAATTTGGTTCATTTATCACCCTCTCAGAAAGGCTCACCTTTTTGTTTTGAAGATAGTAACGGAGAGAAAAAAAGTAAGCCGATCTGGCTGGGTACCTTCCAATGTGGGAGACGTTAATTTATCTTCTGTCTAATTATGTGTCTAATGGTAATGATATCAAATAGCAGGAAAGTGGGATTACAGTTGTAGGACGATTGATTGCGTTGTAATCAACAAAGCTAGAGAAACTGCAAACTTTTCTGGAACGAATTATTAAGCAGGCTTATGTTTTGGGGTTTATTCCAAATAACTCATTAATGTTCGTCTATATCTACTGACTAACGGTTTTTTGGTTATCTTATGCATGATTTATGTAACTGTAATGTAGGGCACAAAAGGGGTAGTCTAAATTTAGTTGTCTTAAATGAGCTTAAATTTTAAACAATAAGGGAAATGACAGCACAGTGTACGCTTGAGAAAATATTGACTCAGCCTTGATTGATATATCGATTGTTTCCGTTTGGTAAACACTTATTTCTTGGCAGATAAAGAGCATTTTCTTAAATTGTGAGTCCGTTGGCCTTTTACAAAACGAGTTAACGCTGGTCAATAATAAATTTAGTCGAATAATGTTCCCTAGTTTTAGTTTAGCAGGGAATTTAGCCCTATCTTCAGTCTTACTACTTTCATCAACTAAGGGTATTGACATATTTTCAAATCTTATGCAAAATATTGTTTAGAAATGCATAAAAAATTCAAACAATAATAAACAACTTCGTAGCTCAGAGGTATTCTTCTCCAGTCAAAGATGCAAGACTAATCGGAGCCAGTCTAGCCCAACCTGGAGAATTTCCTTGGATAGTATCCTTACAAAAAGAACGTAAAGAAAACTCAACTTTCAAACATTTCTGTGCTGGATCGATTGTAGACAGCCTGCATATAATAACTGCAGCGCACGTAAGCCCATTTACTTTTATTAGAGTTCCGTTTTGTTCGAAATAGAACCTTGCGTATTATTTTCTGTATTATTTTCTTAATAATGGACAAAGTGTGTCTGGAAAAAGAAGAATGAGACTGTAAAACTCTTAGCCGGCAGCTTAAACAATACGGATCGGGATTCCATTGATTCCCAATGGATAACAGTCAGTGAAATTATAGTCCATCCATGGTATGCGTCGTAAGTAACTCGAGATTTAGTCAGTATCGTTTAATCACCTTTTAATGATTCCTCTTTGTTAAAATTTAAATTCGCCCTATGCTATTTAGTGAATGTGAATATGCGTTTTTGAACTTTTGGTCTTTAAAACCTTTAAAAAATTACACGGCATTTAGTTACTATTTACTCTGTGTTGTAAATGTATTTTCAGAAGTGAAAAAGCAGGCCCATATGACATTGCAGTTTTAAAACTTTCCGAGGAGTTACTTTTTAGCAACAAAGTTTCAAACATTTCCCTTGCCAACTGGGATGAAAGCCCTTCGGGTAAGTGTACAACGGTCGGCTGGGGCAATCGCTTCATTATCACAGGGCTTTATTATGCTGGTTCCGAAACCTTAAGGAAAGTAGAGACTAGAGTTGTATTGAAGGGAATATGCTCGCTGGCGTATTTATTCTTACATAATTGGCAGCTTGAGACTGCTGTTTGTACTTCTGGGGGTCCTTTGCGAGGATCATGTCAAGGGGACAGTGGTAAGAAAGAACACACGATATACTACTCTGGATACGACTCTATGCTATTTATGTACTAAAATTAGCCTTCCGATGTTAATTTACCCATTTAAATTTTAAGGTGGTCCACTAGTTTGCTACAGAAACGGGAAAACGCCTTATCTGGCAGGTGTGGTTTCTTGGGGATGGATCATTTGCGGGGATGGCTTACACCCTGACGTATCAACGGATGTGGGATTAGTTAGAAACTTTTTGGATAGCATTATTTTATCAAGACGACGTGATAAAAGCTTAATATAAATTTATTCAAGGGTTAAATTGGATCTGTGTGGAAAGTCTCAACAAGCTAAAATAAATTGTATACTACGATTGATACTCATTTGTTTAAAATATTACTATGAACGCAGTACAATCCCAATAAACCGTGTTTAATAGAACTTCATTTATTTCACAAACGCAGTGCTTAACATTGACTTGTCGATTGATTATTGTTTAAGAAAGCAGTTTAAAATAAATGTATTCGAATAAATAAACCACCACACCTCCTCTCAAGTAACTGTACAATATATACTACTACCATAACTCAGTCTGTGTAAATGACTTTTCACTAATCTCCTCAGGTGAGTTCAACTTCTTAATTGCCTTACTCAATCTTCAACTAAGCACTCACTACCCTGATCAAAAAGTTAGCATTAGTCAGTCAGTGAGAATAGATCGGAATTGGGATTATAAATTAATAAGACCACCAAAGGTGAGACGTGTAATTGCTTCCTTAATTTGTAATTGTAATTTCATTGTGTAAAACACGTCTGTCTGTACAAAGTATATTATTATATTCGCAAGCTCATAAAGGTCTTAAACCTAACTTAAAGATTGAAATTGAAATTGATAGTCTATAAACATAAAGTATAATAGCATATTCAATTCAACACTTGCTCGTTTGTTGGTGGAGGATTGCCCACATACATCTTACATTGAACTTTGAACTACTAATATTCTTGACTGGTTTGGTAATAATACCTCTCTGGCTTAAGTTGTTACTTACTGTAAGTCAAAGATAGTGTTATGGAACGTCGTAAATAAACAAAAGGAAGGGGTACACTTCGTCTGAAATAGCATTGCGATCGGATGGATGGGATGGGCAGTACGACAATTGCCAATTAACATTTATTAAAAAACCAATCGCCATTTTAAAACGAAGGTGACTATAGATAAACCTGCCTTCGTTTCTTGGAATTTTCAACATAAGAACTGCTGCTATTGACCACTGGTGCTACTCTGTACTGAAGTTCAATTTATAGCCCTTTTTCAATAAAAATATGCTAGTATTTTATGCTGTCGTAGTAAATTTACACGTAGAGCTAATAATCATGTAAAAGATTAGGACTAGGACTATAGAACTAGCAATAACTATTCAAAGTCTTCATTTACCTTGTAGTTAGTGAACAAGCCGTGGCCGAAAGGCTAGCCAGCTTTGCTTCGGCGGAACCATGCATAGTCGTAACATTTTATTGATCCGGTTAGCTAGCTTTTTATTATTGCAAAGGTTTTTATTTTATTCAATCCGCAAGAAACAACAAAGGCAGAAGCAGTTTATGGAGAAACCGGGGTGTTTGCTTTTGATTGTTCATGGCCCTAATTAAATTACAGGATCCTTTGATCATAAATTGAAAATAATGAGGAGGGATGCAAAATGAGCGGCTGCTGTGATAATTGTTTACATCATTTGTAATTAAACTTACCTACTTCTTTCAGCAATTGAATTTAATTAGCTATTCTGATAGAATACAATTTTATTTTATCTTCATGCATACAAGCTTTGCGTGGTTGGTTTAGCAGAAACTGGGCAACATTTAACATTATCGTGCTTTGTTTTAAGTTGGCTTCTTTTAACTTTAAAGCATATTCGGTATTTTAAAACATGGTGTTTGTAGCTTTTGCACAGCATGCTTGCAGTTCAGAATCATGTAAAACAAGAAATAAGTACAACTTTCAGTTAAAGTGGATCTTCCATCAGATTCATGAAAGTAGAAATAAAAGTAATCAACATCATTTTTCACAAAACTCTAAAATGATGTTAGTTGTGCTGAGCTTTAGCAAAGGTAAAAACTAGGATGGATATAATTCTTAATTAGGTTGTCCCAGCTTGAAAAGCATAAACATCCTTCTTTTACATGATTGATACGTTCAAAATGAGAACTATTAGAGACGCTTAATAGTTTTCGTGCAGGATTAAATGACCAATTATTGTTTTACTGGATTTTTCAAACAATCAACTTCAATCGTTTTTTCGTTTCGAGCATGAACTAAAGTTCAACCTACTAGGGAATCGGTAATAAAGCTTATTCATTTCTATTACATTGGGTGGTGGGTAAACGCTCATGGACAGATTTCGTTGCTTCCTTCTTTCAAGTTTGTAGCTGCAATTCTAGCAATTGCTATCCTGAATATTTGTGCAGATGCACCTACAGTTTTATGAACGAAATTTATTATTGTCTTCACTGGTTTTACGTTGATCTCTGTAAAGTAAAACATTCATGTTTAGCAAAATATGCGCTCCCGTTTATATAGTCTAGAACGAAGTGAAGCGACATGAAATTAAAATTTGCAAACTGAGGGTCACAAAAATCTCTTAAAAATAACTACATTTATACAACAACTACATCCAAATTTTACACAAAACAAATGCATTTCCTGCAGGAGTCTCAAATCAGTCTGTGCGTTTATTCCCTATCAAAAGCGTGATTAAAAGTCGAAGTCATCATCATCTAAGCAGCCACCAAAAGACCACAAAGCGAAGGCCTACTTAGAATCCCTGCGGAGAGCTCAAGAGGCAAAACCCGTGTTAACTTCTAAATCGTTTTGTTATTTAATCTTAAATTTAAAAAGAAACATTACTGCACAAACCACACGTGTATGTAAGTTTTAGATTGTATGTTGTATTTATTTAATGCAATGATTCAATTCATCTCAAAAAGAAGTTCGAATCTATAAAAAAAAAAAAAAAAAAAACCTGAATCCAAAAGCATCCTCTTATAATAATTAAAGAATGGAATAACTTGTACACTAAAACTTGCAGTTTCTCCAAGCAGCAGCACCAGCTTTTTATATGAATTCTCCATCAAAATCAAAATCCAAAGTACTGAGCCAACAGCCACTATTATGAAGCTTTCATGGATAATCTTATGCTAACTTAAGGCCCTGAAGAAAAGCCTACTGGAATTTTTTCAGTATTTAACAGCAAGAGAGCTTTTTTCTCGTGACAACTTTGACTTTTCGGTGCGCTATGAGAGGATAATGCAGCTTCAACCGTTTTGAAGTTTTACTTGAGTTCATTTCAGCTACTCCGAGGTTAAACTTTCTTAGGTAGGTAGTTTAATTGCATTTAATCATGCAAGGAAAAGTCGTGACATGCCACCACGAAGCTTGACTCCTATGATAAATTCATTTACTCCTCATGAGCCTTTCCTGTCTCAATTCTTCATTAAAATCTCCAACTCCAGGCAAACCCCATAACCAACCCAGGCAGGCAGGCATAAGTTTCATTTATACTTTAACACACATTTACTTTACTACTTAATATTAGCTGATATAAAAAAAATTATGTCTGCAGTTTTGTATTCCATTATAGACAGTCAGTGTAATACCATTCTCATAATATTTTCTGCTTTAAGTGTTCACTTCCTTTTTCCATTACCACTTTCAATATTGTTTTACAACCAGGTTGGGTGCCACTTTGTTAATGCTCTCAGAACAGAAATCCCTCTCTGTTATTAAATTCCTTAGATAAGAACACACAAACTGTGACTGGTTGTTGGTGGAATGTTACTTTCTCATCTTCCACTTACACCGATCCGAACTTTAACCTGGTCTGAGAGTCTGGTTCAATATAATAAAGCTCGATAATAGCGTCTACTATTAAATGATGTTTTGTAAGGGTATTGTTGAGAGTCATGCTCAAGCTATTTTGACATGTAATTTTATGTAATCGTCTTACCATCAACTAGTCAGGTGGTAATGAATGTGATCTATTGGATTTTGGTTTTGTATATAGTTTTTTAACGATCAAGCTGTAAAGGCTTAGTGATGCAAATATTTCAGGAGTTTTAGTGCAAACCCACCCAATGTTTAAATTGATTGAGTGAATTTATGCCAGAAAGTATTAAACCTAGGCCTAGGCCCTTCTTTAGAATAAAGGGCTGTAACATGAAAATGTGGAATTCATAGGTTATTCATGTTCTACATTTTAATTTAAAATCATAGTCGCATGCCATTTCAACCAAATTCCGAATAAATGTGCCTTAATAAACTACACCAGCTTATCCGACTTTTATTTTTACATTAATACAATCCGTTAGTAATTAGTATGTATTACTATGTATTAATCAGAAAATATTTAGTCTCATAATCCAAATCGAAATGTCTTAGTTCTGATTGAAATTTGATTGCTTCTACTAAAATCAGTTTTATTATTATAATCATAATCAAACTTCTTATTAAATAATTATGTGTATTGTATACACAATGTAAGTGGAGTACTACTAAATCGATCGATAATAATTCATTCTAATAACTATCAATTCCAGGCAGCGATTCTGATAAATTAATCATAAACAGGAGAAGCTCATTTGTGTTACCGTACGATGCCCAATAATACGATGACAGTTACTTAATGGAAACATGATCAGAAATCAGAACAATACAAAGTTCTTAAAACCAGGTAATCCAGCATTAAATACTCGCAGTTCAGCTTTAGGCTTCAGATTGACCACGAAAAATGAAGACTTCCTTAAGTAGCCTCTTTGTTACAACAACTTTCTTGCAGTTTTGTGAACATTTTACAACTGGAGAATGTCAGATTGTTTTGAGTGACAATGGCAATGATTCAAAAAATCCGTCAAGTTTTAGCATCCCTAAAAACTACTCCAAAGGTGCACTTAATAAGCATTTTAACAGTAAAACCGAATAAGGTTTACTATTTGTGACTTTTCTAGGACAAAGGCCTTCAATTAACGGTGAGGCAACTCAAGTTCAAGTTGATGTACATATACAGGCCATAAATCCCATACAGGCTGCAGCCATGGATTTCAGGTACAAAGAAGATGTATTTATGTAAGCTTTTTTTGGAAGTTTGTGTTTTACTTTCGACAAGTATTATCTACGCAAAATTTACATTCGTAGCAACTGCTTTCCCCACAAATTTACGCTTTCAAATATTTAGGATGGATGTGACTCTAATAATGAAATGGAAGGATGACCGGTTGCAGTTTGCTAACGAATGGTTTTACGGTTCAGACCATCTCATTTTGTCCTCTCAAATGATAGACCAGATTTGGAATCCGGATCCCTTTGTTGTAAATGCAAAGTCAACAGGTATTAAAACGCACAGTCATATCTTTTGCTTTCATGTGTATGGCTTTCCCTTTTCGAACATGTTCTTATTTTATTTAGATGTTGGACAACTAGCACAAAAATTGGTAAGCGTTTACATCTACAAAAACCACTCGCTGCAGTTTACCGTAAATCTCTTTGCCACAGTTGCATGTGCAATGAATTATCGCTTTTATCCATACGACTCCCAACTCTGCCCTATGCTCATCGAAAGTTGTGAGTAAACTTTTACCTTGTAATCTTATTCATTCCTTGCAGTAGCTATACATTAAATAATATATCCATGAAAGAAACTGATTACTTTCGTTTGTTTTCCTTTTTTATCTTTAACCGAGATGATCGTAGTTTCCTTTGATGAGTCCCAAGTAAAATATATGTGGGCAGATCAGAATGCATTTACAATCAATCCTAAATTACGGATGTTGCAATTTGTACCAAGGAGACCCCTTCATTACGACTCGGTCTCCGTACCTCGATTCAACGAAGGTAAGTTCTTTTTTAACTTAGTTCAGAACTCACCTATAGATATAACTTTAAATAGCAAAAAATACCCAATTTTTACATTAATCCCCCAGATACGTTGAGGTACGCTCCATGTAAATGCATGAACGGTTTTTCGTTCAGTTCAACTGAATATTTATTATAGCAGCTAAATAAATACTGGATCGACCTTATTAGTCAGATTTAGAATTACCTCGCATGCTAAATTATCATCATTACTCTTCGGCTTTTTTCTTCAAGTATGAGTTTTTTTGCCTTCGAATTGCTTGAGGTTCCAATCAGCAAGAATTACTCGGACCTTCTATGGTCTGATATTATTATTATTAATTTTCCTTACAGCCAAGAACTTCTCTCAGTTGATTGCCTACTTCCGATTTGATCGATTACTTGGCAATCATCTAATCCAGACTTTTGCTCCATGCTCCTTGGTAGTCTGTTTAAGTTGGTTTAGTTTCTGGCTAGAGCTGAATGCACTCTCGGCTCGGATGGCCCTCTTGGTCACATCTATTTTAACACTTGTGACCCAATTTGTTGGGCTTAAAGCTGACCTCCCTCCAGTTGCTTATATCAAGGCAGTAGATGTATGGATGGCTGGGTGTATGGTGTGGCTTTTTGGGGCTTTGGGGGAGTTTGTATTGGCAAAAGTTATCTTCTCGCTGACGGAAGATGCTAAATTTCAGTTCCATGAAAGCTATTTTCTCCGAATGCAGCAGCAACAGCAGCTACAGAAGATGACCGTTGCGGAGAGTCCGCGTTTGGTGGACAAGGAGGAGGATAACATTCGTTCAGTGGTGACTAGGCTTCAATAATCATTGAGACATGACTTTTTAATGAAGGATTTGCTCGTTCTTCCGATTCGAAATAGTTTTTTCATCTTTTCATTCAGGTTCAACCAAAATTGAGGGACAAAGATGCTAATTTGGAAGGTAAAATTCTATCCGGAGACGTAGTCAACGCTCTGTCAATATCGCAGTACAGCAGGCGAGGTGATTTTAAAAAGAAAAACAGTTTCGAATTTGATTCTGCAAGTCATTCAAGCACAAGTTCAGCTTCTCTGGGAAAGAATTTTGGAAGATTTCATATTCCGCTGCAATGGACCGA
>JAQFZX010002936.1:0-15344 GCA_034682405.1 Hydroisotoma schaefferi | reverse complement strand
CCAAGGCCAACGAAGCAAGGCCTGTAGGTTGTCTAAGGCCCATAATGATCATCCACTTGGGTCAAGTCCAGAACATATACTGCAAATAGTTAACTTATGACTTTCAGCCGCAGTTGCTAAAACCAATTAAGCCCTAATCTTTTAAGAACCCAGACGCGTAGCCCAAACACGACCCAAGATTACAGACTAACGTCGCAAATGATGCTTGACAACTTATCGCAGACTTGCAGCTGTACAACCACCCTTCCAACTCTTTAACTGGAGATGGACTGAGGTCTCAAGTTGTTAAAACCTGCTTACTCTTATCCTATCTACCTGGATTCACTAGTGTAATAAAAGTCATTCTATTAATCCTTACTACTGCATAAAAAAAACCCCTGTGTGTTTAATCTGCAGATACAAATCTGCTTGGAAACAAAGGCTAAATCACCCTACCGTGATGACTTTTTTTGGGAGGTTCAGGTTGGCAGGATTAAGTATGCGCTGACCACTGTCCGGTTTAACTTATGGTGTGTCTTCTGCAAATAATATGCATATGAACCAAGCCAAACTAAACTATCTAGCCCCGTATTTGGAGATTAACTAACTAAAGCTTTGCAATCACACTTACTTTCCCTGGGGGTCTTGCTGGATTTTTTTATTCAAGACCAAGTACAACAAACTTGTACTTCTTTGTATCCATTGGATGTCCAATATATCTAATGGTAATGGGGGTTGGTGTACTCGTTTGCGTTTTATTTCAAGGCAGACTCCTCATAATATGCTCTACAGTGACAGTGTGAGTGACCTGACCAGTCCAATGCCAGGGGTCGACGATGAGAGCGATCGGTATGACAAAGTACACATTTCTAATCAATAGGAGAGTCAAGGGTTGTGCTAAATATGTTTTTATTGCATTACATTACAACTTAAAACAGGTCTTTTGAGCTAATGTGCTTTTAACAATCTCAAGGACAAGTGTAGTTCACCCTCAAACAACCAATTGACTAATTGACACCATTGCATTGTCTAGAATCCCTGTTATAGTACATCACTGACCCGAGGATTTATTCAGACCTTTTTCAACGTGCTACTATAAAGCTTACCTATTTTAAACCTTATGAATGAGAAATTGTACCCTTTTTCTGGCAAAATAACGGACCGATGGATGTTGTAGGGGAAGGTTTAGGACTTGGGTTACAATTTGTATTTCATTACTAGCAGAATAGAAGTAGCGTCGTAACATTTCCCAAATATTCTATCAAATGGAGGGTCTCTTTTAGCAGTAAAACATAACAGTTAGGCAGGCTTCGTTGCTTAGCCTCTCTCTAAACCTCCAGCAGTCTTATCGTTACTTTACGGTAAAAACTAACGGAACTGTTGACTGTGGGTTTAAAAAGTGGATGTGCTTTCTATTTTTGCTTTTCTGCAAGCTCTAGTTCGTTGTGTATTACACGATTCTCTATTAAATTATTTTGGGAACTCCGGTCGGGAACTTTTGTTACAGATCCAAATAAAAATAAAAAGCAATAAAAAGTAAAGCTAGAGATACTTACCAAATTATAGTTTACACTTCGCTCTTTACTTACTTGAGACTCTAACTTAAAAGTCAGTGGTCGAAGGCTTAATAAAGAAACGAAATTCCCAATGCCGTAGACGTCAAAAGACTCCGTATCTCATTATGATAATAGGCGGAATAATTTCTCGCTAATGTAACTCTTTTTAATCTTAAAGATGACGGATGTTTTGGCTTAAGCCATACATTTTAGAGCCACGAGCAAATTTTATGATATCGCTAATGATCCCAGCGTGCTTAAAGTTATAATTCTACTGAAAAATACATTAACATTTTTAAGATAAAGCGTATCCTATCTCCGGACTTCGGCTTTGCTTTATAATGTTGGAAAGTATGGAAAAAATCTTTAAAAAGTATTATTACAAAAAATATTTCATTTTTTATTACATTCACGTTTTGTTAATGATTATACAAAATTCCAGCTATATTTTTTGTGACAAAATCAGTCCAATTTGTATTATACAGAGGAGTCTATAAGTCACGGTGATAAATCGACCACGACCGTCCTCATCTCGTCTCTAGAGTTTTCATTAAAAGTTATCAGTTTCTGGGACTTTGAATCTGCAGTTTCCATTCCTAACTTTGGCTTAGCCTCTTTTTCATTTCTCTCTTCAAAATAACCACTGCCTTGCGAACATTTCACTGAACGTGAAATGCTATCTCTATTGTTCTCAGGAATGTTTCTACAATTCCATTTAAATTTATTCCCAAAACGGATCCAACCCTTTTTACTCTGGCTGCTACTTTGGCCACTTCCTCCGTGAACGGACGATGAAGTCGTGGAAGATTCAGGTTTGAAGGAATTACCTAAAAGGATCTCTTGATCCTCTTCCTCGTTACCATTATATGTCCGCGGATCATCCCCCCAACCTTCATCTTCGTATTCGTCCGTCAAACTTGACAAAACATGGTAAAATTGGCTACTATCCTCTGAAAACCGGGTTGACTTGCTTTCATAATGCTTCCGAGGGAGATGATTATAAATCCCTTGGTAAAGCGCATTTTCATACCTGAGCAAGAGTAAGTTTCAAAACATAGTAAGAAAGGATTTAGGGAATTGGGGCGATGTCTTGGAAAGCTTATGTTGGATACCTTAGAAGTCTGCTTCTTATTGAGGAGTGTTTCACACGAAATTTCAACCCTTGTTCTCGTATACCTTTGTGCCTTCGCTAGAACATTATTTTTTAAATGTATTCAATCCTGAAAGATGGAATCCTAAAAGTGTGTAGCTTGTAAGCGACGAGAGATTTAAACTTACACTTTGAAATGCTCCCATATTATTCCTTGAAAATCCAAATGATAATTAAACTATGAGCCCCTATCCATAGAAGACTTACCGGCACGGGTACGTATAAGGTTAAGCGGATTAAATAATTTCAGTGCCTATTCTACTCTCGCAGGTAAAGGAAGGCTTTTTTGCTGTTATTACAAGCTTATCTTGATCTAATTTACTTTACTAATGGACTTCAATTTCCGAAGATTCAGATCTTCATGTAATTTCCATTGTAAATATCATTAGCACTTGGCAACCACAATGTCAGAAGTCGCTGTGTCGTTATCCATGTCATTCATATGCATTCTTCGCTGATTCTTCGCGAGTATGTTTAATTCATTTAAATAAATTCATCTCCCAGAACATAGTACACGATAAAGTAATGCATTCAACTATTACGTACCGTGCAGTTATGTTTTTTAAAGCGATTTGAACTTAATCTACTTCAAATACCGTTGGTATTATCAAATTGATGGTTATGAAAATAAATTCTACAGAGTTTAAAACTAGCCAATGCATTGTCAACATATCTTATGGAAATATTGCTGTTTTTTGGATACAAAGCAATAATATTAGCTTTCTGATGTCAAGATTTATTATTCTTAGGCTAGCAATCGATATAGAAGGATTTCACTTATGTTGACTTTCCTGGAATATTTGCATAACTTACTACAAACAATGTTTATTAACTTTACATAACAACTGCCATAAGTAGAACGCACCTCTCCCTGTTTTACAAATGTTATGCAAGTTGACTAAACTGAACTACGCACCAAGGCAAACAACGGTAAGGTCAAAAACTACCCTTTAACTATGAAACTAACCCCTTAGTTAGCAGAAGTAGTCGTAGCATTATAGTAAGTTCATATTTAATGTGTACACTTAACCAAGTCCACTTGACGCTTGTTAACTCTTTAACTTTCAATTATTAGTAAGTAATTTACTGTGTGGGAAATGGAACTCAGCAAACGCTGACGTCTCAACTCTAACTTCGTGGCCCATCCGGGCGTCAAAAGCAGACGTCTCAAGTGTACTACTAATTACGATTTAATTAGATAGCACTTTATACATCCATGCCGTGCAAGAATCTGTTAAAACTATTATTTATCATCATTTATTACATAATTAATTAATCTATACCTGCAATTTAAAGGTGTAGATTAAAAATGAATTTGAGATTTCCCAACAGCCATCATAATTTCCGGTTCGACTTTTGCATAACAATTTAATTACGATCAGTAAACTTTGAAACTTGTTTAGTTTAAATATGCTTATTCATGGCTCATGTCACCACACCACATCCATTGATGGAATTCTAACAGAACAAATGTGATACGTGTGACTACGAAGATTAAATACAAGGATTCAGATTCAGCTTACCTAATAGTCGGACTATATAAGTCCGCCGCAGTTGGGCTCTTAAAACCCAACTACTTACCTAATTGACTTTTGCTGTCCTCCTATAGCGTCTAATTTTTTAATGCTAGTTCATTCAGCCTACTAAATGTTTAGAAATGCAATTATCAGTTATTAAAACTACCTACCAGCAGAAGGGCGAAATCGAATTTCAAATTAATATTGCAAACATCCATAAAAGTATATTATATTTCTATCTAAAGCTGTAAACGTTAAATAAGATAATATGATTGCATGGACATAAACTGTCAAAATGTTTCGTTCTCTGTACACGGCTTGGGATTTAAAAAAATCAATAGGTTTGTTAATCAAAAGTTAAGCATCCGCCTCGTTAATAACTTTATACATGGTACAAGGATGCTTGACGTTTAGTGCAGAAACCGTTGTCTACCAATGATTATCATCTCGTATACTATTTTTCCCTACTAATTTAATAAATAGCGTGAGATTCAGATTTTCATAGGTTCAATTGACAACTAAAATGTGTTATATTCCATGTTGAAGCAGAGAACTCCCAAAAACGCTGGAATAAGCTGTGTATTTTGAGAGCCTGATCCATGCCATGTATTTTGTTGGCAGCCTGTATTTTCATTATAGTACTAAATAAATAACCTTACTATACGGGCCAGTGTTTCTGCAAATGATTTTGTTTTTAGTGCTCAAAGTTACAAACTAAAATTAGTTTCACGTTAGTTAGTTTCATAATTGACAAAATTTTGATTGCGATTGTTAATGTTTAAGACAGCAGGAGACAGCCGTACATGCATGATAACCTTTATCGCTTGTCATTGACTGGGAAATTTATCGCGTGACGTTTTTAATTGACCTGTGTGTGGCCCACGAATAAAAAAGTTGGTCATTAAAACATCCAAGGTTTCCCTTTTAATTTTTTTAATATTAAATCTTCATCTTCCATTTGCAGCTTCTTCTTGCTCTTGGCCTGCACGGCTTATACAGTTTAAAGTTATCTTATCCTCTCTCGTTATTAAGGCTATTTATAATTGAAACGAACCTTGAGCCTTAAAATAATTATTAACAAGAGAAACCCCAAGATTTTATTTAATGCCTGAGCTTTTTATATAAAGGCAGATACAAACTTTTACATGAGAAAAAATAACCGCTTGTCAAAAAGATGTACTTTAACATTTTAAAATGTGATCTAAAGTTGTGATCCTTGGTTTTTAGTTTTTGTATCGTCATTAAGATCTGCCTACAATAATTATAGTAAGTTGCCATTATAAATGTACTGTTGTGGGTACAACTGAAGAATCTTTTTATGCAATTTATGCAAGTTGCAAAGATACACCATGATGTCTTTGTCACTCGCTGTCACTGCAAACTGCGATGGTAATCTTTCTTCACTTTCAGAAAAAAAAATAAGCCAGTGACAAGAACCAGCATGAAGGAATTGTGCAATGGATAATAAAACCAGATTTACCATACAAAACTTAGAGTAAAAGTGTACTTCAAAATATTTACAGAATAAGCCAAAGTAAGCTGGGACAAGGTGACGAGACGATACAAAAAAGTATTATGAAGAAATACAAGATTTAAAACCTTATTTATTTATATTGGAAACTTGATGGTCAACGTTTGTAACTCCAACGGTTTCGAAAATAATAAGGAAAGGTACTAAAGGTGCCAATTCTTCTGACTGACTGATGCTAAAATAAAATATCCTGGGATGTGCTAGCGCTTACTCAATAACCAGCAAACAAATACCTTGCACAGATTAAGTTTTTTGGCAAGTTTTGCCAAACGAACTTGCCAAATTAAGACATGTTTTTTTAAGTCGAACTAGCCAATTTGTCAATTTTCCTTAATAAGTATGAACTCATTTGTTACATTATTTCCACATAAAATTAGTTTATGTGATGGCAGGCAAGTCAGGAACCACTGCCACTTACCCATAATTCATAACTGTCAACTGTAAACTGTACCATTCATTCTGAACCTAAACTATTCTCAAGAACCCTTTAGATGAGTTACACATGTTTTCTTGTTAATAATCTTAGCAAAAAGTTATTTTTAATAGAGTAAACCATTTTATGGTGAACCCAAAACGCTAGAAATTGTTTGCAGTAACCAGCAAAAGTGCACGCCGTTGAGCAGTTATAGTATTGATTTAGTAATCTGATTTAGGAATTTCAAGCCAAACTACTGCCACATCTACTACTACTTAATGTTCACTTTTGAACTTTACTTGCCAAGATCGCGTTTTGACTTTATGTTAGCCATCAATTCATTGGCGTTATTCATGACAAATCATTCATTGCGAAAGCCAACCATGAAACCTCGGAGACATCGATTTTGAAGAATATACATGGGAATGGAGTATTCAATCCGCTAAAAATTACTAAATGAAATGATCCGTTGATTAACATTCATCCATTCAATTATTATACCAGTGTCAGCCCGCAGGGAAATAGCACAAGAGATAAAATACTGTAATTAACTATCTTCATAAATCATTCAAGGAGCATAATTAGAATTACTAATGTAACAATACTTATCAAGTTTTGTTAACGGCAAGTATGCATTTTTTCAGAAGGGATCGTCGGCGACAGACAACAATTCCCGTAGCACACTCCATTAATTACACCAGAAGGCGAAGTTACATGTGCTGATTGTTTCAGTCAACTTTAATCAAATCGTCTGTAGAGCCACAGAAATGCTCTATTTTTTGCTTCGTCCATATACAACCTACAACCTACTACTAATTCGCTACCGTAGAATGTCTGACGATTGAGCAATTTTCTGTTTTATTAACGTAATTTGGTAGTGTTCCGTAAGAAACCCTCTCGACGTGTTACCAGAGAAGCGTCTCAAAGTCTTAATGTTTTATGCGTTAATGCTTGCAAAGTTACGATTACGATGTGAAGCGATTCCCTATTGCAAATTACAACAAACCAAATGAGACATACTATGAGTGATTTACTTATTAGCATGTACTTTAAGTAAATAATTGATTTATAATTCTTGTGGGAAAAAACAAAACAAATATTGCGTTTTTTAATTCCAATAAATTATTAATTGAGATTAAGTATGATATAAAAAATGTACAAGTTGCAACTGCACTTTTGTGCGACTGATTCAGAATAAATGCATGAGAAAATAAGTCTTATAATTCAGATGAAAATAGGTAAGACACGACTTGCTGTGCTGCAGCATGAATGAATAAGAAGATAATGACCATGAAATCTAGATCATGACCAGCATGCTTTTAGCACCTCGTTCACAAAAGTTTAACTAAGTAGAAGCTCATTATTGGCAAGGACTCTGAAGGTAAAATACGCGTGAATTGAAACTAAACTGATTCTATTTTATGTTTAAAATCAGTAATACATTAAGCGTGATATAATCAATCGATACAAACGAGGCAGTCACTTACGTACACACGCTCAAATACCCATGTAAATGCCATTCTCAAGCTAATTAATTATTGCAAATTTATGTAAAGTTTGAGAGAATTGCGAAATCACTGTGCAAAAATCAGTAGCAAAAGCCTACGTGTGTGTAGCATAGCAGGATTGTTCCCCTTGAGTTTATTTGATAGTTTTGCGAAGTTTTTTGGGTTAAGCGATTTTATTTTTGGAAACCCCTAATAATAATACGAACGTGTATTTGAGAATGTTCATCCATCCATCTAAATATACCTAGCCTGGTCAACGACTGCTAAAGGTCACTTTGCATAAAAAATAAGGCTAATGAAGTTCTTCCCTTTTTCACGAACAAATAACAAGTTTACACTAAAGAAACGTGATAACTATCTAGTATCAATATCAATCGTTTATTTTGAGATGGGTTGGTCTTTTATTGCAACATTTTTGCAATGAAATCCATTATAAAATTGTTAACAACTTGTTCTTCATTATAAGGGTACAAGAAAAGTAGTGTAGTTTTATAAATAAATAGACGTACAGTTACATTAAACGATCTTTTTGTAGTAATAAATTCTTTGTAGTTATAAAAGTCCTTGAGCATCCTTGACCCATAAATCAAGTAAAGGCAGTTAAAGATTCAAGCAATTTAGTAGATACTGTTTCACTTCTATTTCACAAATACAAATTTTGACGAGCTCTCCAGAGTTTAAATGCGGTTTACGATGAAATTGATACCGCAAACCCTTTCACAATTCCCGAGCAGTTTTAGCACAGCAAACAATCAGCAGCCCCATACTTTCCACCTCCATGACCTGCTGGAAGTCCTGTACAAAACATGAAATTAGGTTATAGAAATATGCATAATTTTTTATGCTACAGATGGCTCATTTTGTTCCAACTTATGCACGATTAGCCCAAGTTAAGTATGAATTATACAGAACTGCATGAATGCCCTAAAATGCAATACCTTTGACAGGACCATTAAACTTGGAATACTGTCCACTGCTGGTGTCAAGTCCGTACGAGTAGATAGGTTCTACATGTCGATAATTAGGGTTGTTCCGGTTGTTATTATTATTATTATTATTGTTGTTGTTCCGGTTGTTGTTGTTAAACCTTTGGGCTTCAACGCTGCAGAGTAAAACTGCCCCGATGAGGCACAAACACAGGATTACTTTTGCGTTCATTGTGATTTATTTTATTTAGATTATGAATGATGACTTTAAAAAATATGCTAACGACAAGTTCAGTGTTGTCTGAAGACTCAGCGGAAAGTGAGGTAACATTCACTTTTATATGGGAACCACGGCGGAAGAAGTCGTGAAGTTCTCAAGAACGCAGCCCCACAAACTACAGCAAATAATGATCATCGCAAAGGGATCTTTGCTCAGTGATTTGCTGATTTGTTTACTTTCAAGTGTAGATACAACTCAGGAGAAGACGTTTCGCAATATGCAGCCTTTACTACAGTTTACTGCTATTATCCTTAGACTTGCCATTATTCTTGCAAATGCTACAGTATTTCCACTAGCTGGGTACTGCATAATAATAACATTTGATTTTGTACAATGAAGCTTCTGCGATTAGATTAAATGACTATAAATATCATTAACTTAAGATGCAACTAGAGAGGAATGATAATGTAGTTTTTAAAATGATTCGATACTATCTTTCACAGTCGCATTATCGCCGTATCTAAATTGGACAATATTGGGTTGGGAGCACGACGAAAGATACCACGGTACGGTAAAAGATACCACGGTACGGTTAAAGATACCACAGTAAAAGATACCTTACGTCAAATGATATCTTACGGCAAATGATACCTACGGCAAATGATAACTACGGCAAATACACAGATTTAGATGGGCAAATGATACCTAACAGCAGAAGATGCCAAAAATAATAATTCCTAAATTTTAGAAAACCAATAATTAAAATCCCATTGTGAAATCTGAAATGTATTCCATCATTCTACTTACTACAACACTACTACTACTGCTGCTCTAAATTTAGTGGTAATATTGAAGCAGATCAAGCTTTTTAAATGCATTAGCCTAATCCAACTAATTGCTATTTTGCACAATGAAGATGTTTCATTAAAAGTGTATTTAATTGTATTGGATTTTCATGCATTAGAAGGAATAGTAAGCAGACGAGGATAGTAAATAGGATATGCAGGAAGCACCTACCTACTATGCAGGTTGCAGACTACAAACGGTCAAAAATAATAAAAGTGACTTAAACTTCCAGATAAACTTTATTAAACATGTAATCATCTATTTTATTTAAACTACACAACATGGGTAGCGTTATGTAGCATATTACCAGCTTGCAACTGGCAACTAAATTAGAAATATTTATTGGAAAAATTACAGCTAAGAATTTTTTATTACATAAGTTGCACTATCTAATTTTGTATTGATTATAAACAGGTGCGAAGGTACTTTTAATTTTAATACTTTAATTATTTTTCGACTATGACACGGACACTTTTCCATGTTTAAGGTGTATGTCATTGGTGCACTGCTGCAGTCCACTTCCATCGACGAACGAAGGAAACGGTATATTAATCTCATGCATAAAAATAACCTTCGAGTCATCTTCACCTTAACTATTTGTATTTGCCAAAACTAAAAATCACAGTCAATAGTCAAACGACTCAGGCAAAATTATAATTTAGTAGAAGTCCCTGGTACTTCTAACGATGGGTAAACATAAGACATTTCAATCAAGGGAAACAAACAACAATGATTTGTAGCTTGAGGTTGAGTTTATAATAACACTAAAAAGATATATACGGAAGACTGACATTTTATACATGTTAATTTTAAACAAAACCTTCGGTTATCTAACACATTGCATGACGCTTTTGTTATGGCAGGCCTTAAATGAGCAAGTATCAGTACAATTTATAAAGCCAATTGGCTTTTGCCTGAAGATGATCATCTTGAACTTGAAAAAGGAAACTTCCTCACGGAAAAAGGAAACAAGGCACGTTCATGTTGGAACTTGGAACTGGAAGTTGGATTATGAAAGCCTACTTAACTCCCGCAGGCAGATGCATAATATTAGTAAAGTAAGATGTGTTGGTTCCACAAGTGATATGTCTAAAATGAATCATTTAGTTTCAAATAGAACGAATCAGAGATTAAAAATGGATTGATCAGACCATAAGACATACGAGAATTTATTCTATACTCGCTCAAATGTAATTGGGTTGCTGAATTATTTTTATTTAAAAACTCAACATTTGTTTAATACCGAGCTATAATCCGCTACCTATTATTTAAAAAATATCATCCCATACTTTAAATTTTATTATAAAAATACTACTAAAAAAAATAGTATAACATGGATCGAAGGTTAGAATTGGATAATCATAAGGGCTCAGCATAAGGTGACCCTCACGAGGAACTACACCAGGGAGCCCTTGGAGAGCCACAGACAGAGCTTTGTCTTTTGGAATGCTCGGATACAGATATTGGAGGACATTCGAATCCCGTAAGACCTGGGCTAATCGCCGTGTCTTTAATAATGTCAAGGAAAAAGATGTCGCATTCTTCTTGCTCTGCAAGTCTGGAGTGTAGAAACAGTTTTGTTCAGAGTCGGAATAAGTCATATGAACCCTTTTAATATGCGTATTAAGAACGAACCTTTTTGCACATATACTGCGGTGAATGATTGGAGTTGACTGTCAGTAAACCTGACGCAAAATTCCCAAACAATAGGATTTCCGTTTCTACGAAGCTTTGTCTCCGCTTCATCTTTAGATATAAGGCGGATGGTTTCATTCTTCCACAACTCCTTCAAATCATTTATTTTAGTAAAGCACTTGACTGCCTTGTATAACCATTCCCAGCAAGAGAACTTAACAGATGTAGGATTCTCTGGTAAAGTGTTCCTGAATTTTTTCTCGGCCAAGTATTCCCATTTCACGACTTCTTGGTTAAGTTTTGGTCTATACAATTAAAAGTACCATATGCACCTTGTTACCACTGTCAATAAACGCTTTATGCCACAAAACCCCCACTACCTGCCATCAGTTCCTGGAGCAAAGACCTTGTTTCTAATGTGGTTGAGCTCATCTGGGCCAAGTCCTCGTCCAGCAACCTTAGAAAACATGTGCGAAACCGCTTTGCAGAAATAAGCAAAGGGCAAGGGCAGATCTACGACTTTTTCGAAGGGTCGTCCAGCCAAGATTGTTGTAGTTATTGCATACCACCATATCATTGCGGCCACACCCATTGACCCCTGAATATCGGCCGTTGACACGGGAAAGGGAGTTGTAATGGTCCAGGCCTGGAGGAATTCAACCAAAATTAGTCATAACCCCTTAAAACATCAAATCTGTGGGACAAGAGCTCAGTATAAACCGTATCAACATTATCCTACCCAGAAGCTCATTCCAGCCACATAAGCCCTGCACTTGATAAGAATATAGTACTTCCTGTCCGACTGCACTCTCTGCTTAGAATTTTTTTCTGTTTCCAACTTCCATTCGTACTCAGTCTCGCACTCGTTCGTTGGAGGATGCCTCATCGTCTTCCGTCCACCCTCTTGTTCCACTAGGACATATTTTGGGATCTCCTGCTGCACAGCGAGAAAGGAAGCACCTTTAGGATCAAATCCCTGGAAATTGGTTTCATCCAGCTTGTATTCGTGTAACGCTTTTGCATGAGCTTTGCTAATGAGAGAGCAGTCGTATTTGAGGTTGGGCCACCGAGTTCCATGGAACTGTCGTTTTATGACCACGTTAGGGAACTTTTTATCAACCTTAATGGCCTATATGTATAATAGAAAAATCAGAGTAAGACCTTGACACACCCACACCCACACCTATCTTGAAGAATACTCTTCTGCCTAATACAACATACCTGGTTGGATTCATTAGGTTGGGTAGTCACAACCATTCCGTTGCTAATCAGCCTTTGGACAATCAGTCCCAGTTTTTCGCGATATTGGGAAATCCCATTAAAAATAGGGTTTTGAAGGTAAGGTTCAATTATGCCTACTAATCTGCCAAGGTGGTCCAGCGCGGTGGAGTTATGCTGTCCTAAAACCCTCAAATCTAGTTCATTTTCTTGGAAAGTCATTTCCGCTGGATCAGATAACATCAGATCTGAGTTGAGCCGAGACAACAACTTTTCCCCAAAGACGTTGAATCGTTGTTGTTGGACTTTCCAGAGGGACATCTGCCCTATCAACTCTAACGAGATGTAGTCTAGCCATTGACAAATGGTTTCCAGGAGGTTTATAATCTCTCTCCTGTAATCTTCATCGATAGCAAACATACCATCGATGTTTGGGGGGTTGCATAGCTTGTATTGCAATATGAAAATTTGGGTTCCGAGTTCCTCAATCCAACCTTCCATGATTCGCGTTTTAAAATTGTTAAGAATCCTGGATGTGGAAATGTCTCAAATTATTTTAAAGTATAAAATATATTTATCTAAAGACAAACTGATAACTGATTGTGGAAAGAAATCAAAGATGGAAATGAAATAAGTAGGAAGAGAGCATCCACCCTTTTATTAGATTTAATTATGATTTTAGATGATCGCCCATCATCGTGTGACTCATCAAATACATTTATGGATATAGCACTATCTTCAACCTGTTATTTCTATCATGTTTTCATTTTTGCCTTTATAACGGTTTTTGCATTTGCATGGACAGATTCGTTCGTGTCAGCCAGTTATATACTTTAATCCATCTTAATTAAAACTAATCCCCAAATCCCCATACAAATATCACACAATCTTCTTAACTAGTCTCAACCAGAAAATCTTTATGCAGGAAAGAAGGTTACGATGATTTCAGTTGGTTTGACCCTCCAATCCTAACGTTTATCATTCTGTTATTTCCATTTATTACCCAATGCAATCCTACAAAATAAACTTTAGGATGCAACAAGTGGACTGGATTGCCACTGGATCCACATTATCCAGCAGAGTAGTCAGTAGTAGACAAATTTATTAACTCTTATATGAGAATCCTGTCGAGTACATTTATAAATTTATTTTTAAATAATTATTAGAGTTGGGTTTAGTCCATATATAAGCATTGCTTAGATTAGTAAAGGTATAAGTTACACCAACTGTCAGTAATGAACAAACAATGTAATCACAAACGTTGCTATAATCATTTACAACTAGATTTGACATAATTTCATACATAATTTTTCTTGTTATTGATAAGTTCAGCTCTGAGCAGAATTTCTTATCTCACATATTTATTACAATTGTGTGGATGGGCTGAAGAAAATAAGAAAAGTAAATTACAGTTAAAACTTGCCCTAAATGAATGTAAATGTTGGGGCCTTCGTCTGGTCAAAACGTCATCCTGGAGAGTGAACGGCGCATTCTGTTCATGGCTACTTCCTGCTTATCATTTCCATCTTTTTTCACCATCGATAAGGGATCTGTTCGGGTTATCCATGACATATTTTAAGATCTCGGTTTCTGTTAAACAACGTCTTTGGGGAATTGGGATCAAATTCGGAAATTGGGTTAAAGTTTTTGCATGAGCCTCCCGAATGAAATGAGATCCCGTGTTTTCTACCTCTGAGATTGTTTCACTGATTATCATTATTTTATTAATACAAAAAAAACTATGAATAAGACATGGTCCTTCCTAAGATAAGCATGTACTTATCAGCCACATTATAGCAAGTATTGCGTCATCACGTCTGAATCGAATGGAAACGACCTAATTCCGCATAGCATAGTAGCAGCATGCATAATTAATTAATAATATCGAGTGTAATTTCATGGTAATTGCTTTTTATCAAAATTCATAGTAAAAATTAAAAAATACTGCCATCATTTACAGGTTTATAGGGACTTTTCTTTAAAATGCAAAAAATTTAAAAAATCATAACCTGCAAATTTTTATTTTTAGAATACAAAGCAGGGCAGGGGGAAATATTCCGGGGGGAATTATTCCAGGGGGAATTATTCCACGAAGGCCAATTAAAACCTGAAATACGGTAGAAAGTAATTATAAAAAGTGAAGGAGTAATTAATGGCTGCATTAATTAATTTTATTCTTAAAGCTACCCTAAATCCTCGCCCATATGCCGCCCTCACTAATTATGCCGCACGCCTATCCTTCACATGTTAAAAGGGGTATCTTTCCCATGTTAAACATGCTTCAAAACACCTTTTTTCGATACTAAAGCAGCAGCGGTTTATGGACGAGGATTTAGGGTCTATGCATATTTTTATTTAGCATTTTGTATGCGTTAATAATTCTGAGGATGCCCCAAAAGATGCCCTCTGCTCCTCCACCCGCTTAAGCCCCTTCAAATCCTCTTGTTTCTTTCTTGACGGAGGAAAAGAGTCAGAAAGGTCAAAAACGGTTGGGGAGGTCAAAGGTCACCGTCACTTATCATCAAAGGTTGTAAACGGCAGAGGTCAAAGGTCCATAACGGTGACACCGCCACTTATCATCATCCCTGACAATTACTCTGAAGTGGGCGAACTGCCTACTGCCTGCTCACATTTAGTTAGTTATTTTGTGACCGGAGGTGGTAGAAAGAACACTGATTTTGGTTGCTTTTCAGGACATTTCCGATAAGTGAATTAAGATAAGGCTGCCCCGATAAGGGAAAGGGGGAGGTTTTTGGACTTCTTTTTGGGGACCTTTGTTTCTACAAATCTGTCAAAATGCCGGCCACCCTCAAGTACATCGACATGGAGAACTTCAAATCCTA
>JAQFZX010002935.1:0-15347 GCA_034682405.1 Hydroisotoma schaefferi | reverse complement strand
TCAAAATCACAGCGTTTGTAATCTAGCTAATATTTCATATCAAAAGGCAATAGGTCGCTACCAAATCTTATTAAAAATCGCAACCGCAAAAAAACCAACCAAACTAAATCCCTACAATCCAGTCTACAAACCTCTCTATACTATGAGCTTACTTAATTGCAACTCGTGCATATACTTGCAATATCCATGCATAACATAATTTTACAATTGGGTTTGTGATCAGGAAATGCATAGTTTGTAATTGGCAAGTGAATATTTACAAAAATTTAATGGCGTGAATTAAATAACTGATCAGCAATAGCAGTATGTACTAAGGAAGTGCTTTTCTCTTAGAAAATGTAAATTGCAAACTTTCTTCTTGCGTAATATAATATTATAATCTCTTTCTCATCAAAGTATCATTGATTATGATTACCCACCTACGCACAACCCAGCACAATCTGCAGGTCCATGTTGAACAATACTTTTCACAAAAATTGTGTCCACAGGTTCTGTGACTTTAACCACACCCATCCTGTGCCTCTGTTCTCCATGTGTACCTTCGGTATCCTACAAATATTACCACAGTCCAGTTCACATTACAGTTAGAGTATACGCACTCACTTATTGAAATTGATCAGTATGTAAATGCTATTTATTACTTACGTTTGCATATACTTCTGGAGGGTAGACAATGAAATGCCGTAAAGTAAAGCCAAATCCATTTTGATATCGAGGTATTTTTACTCTTCTTAGCCCGTGCCTCCCCTAAAATATTCAAGAATGAAATTTCAGTAACAAGTTAATGATGAATTACACCAAGACAATACCTAACTGTCAACTACTGTTCCTATCTTCATTTTGTAACTCCAAGTTCATAGTATGGGACTCAAAAATGATTTATAAACCCATATATACCAGTTTGAGTACTTCAAGTTCAACTTATATTCTCCGTGGACAATTATACTCTGATACTGACACTACAACTAAACGATGTGAAGGAAGAAAGCGTTTCTCTTTACTCATTTAAAATCAATTTAAACGCCAATTAAATTCACACCGACTTTCAATTATCTACCTCTGTCAGCAACACATACATACATATTGTTCTTCTTGGCCAAAATTGAATATCATCTACAGGAAGGGAAGTGTAACGACCTTTTCTAGCTTCCGTTAAATTATTCGACTAACACATATCCTGAGAAAAGTATCATCCTAGGTAGTTGCGATTCGTAACACATTTTGCATGGATAATCGCTAAATCTCCTTTTCAGACAGAGACATGATCACGATATTTCGTACGCTTAAACAAGATAACGTAAGTAAACTACAAGTATATGATGATGTGATGAATGTACTGGATGGTTGATTCCAAAAAAAGATGCACACAATTTCGGTGTTACAAATGCTTTTGTACCAACACCAACCTTTATTTTACCGTAACGAGCATAAGACAAAAAATAGTGACATCGCAAAACAGGTCTACTTCTCATCCCAGAATTTTTATCCTCAAGAAAAAAAGTAACGATATTTTAATCATTAAGCCTAAATTTACCTAAAATTTATGGCCCAGAATTGAAAGCTAAAATCCTACTTCCTGCATCCGTGTTTTAATACTACAACCCATGCATAAAAATGTGAAATGTATGCTGCAATCTGCAATTACTGTAAACTGTCACCATTAACTAATAATTCGTATTTTTCTATGAGAATCAGGGCTACACGTTTCCCACAACTTATTAGATTAACAAACTTGTCTTAATTTGCTGCTCTTTATGTACTAAACAACACATTTACACTTAAACTATTTTTCTACAACACCATTTACACTGTTAAATGCTAGATAGATAATAATAGAGTTCCGTGGGCTTTTGGGTCTAAACTACTACTCCCAAAAATGCACACATTTATCCACAACCCACGTTACTTTTATGCTTTCCAAAATTCCTACTAATTTACGGATTTCTGTCTTAATTTCCTAAAAATTACTATATAGACATTGGAAGTCGTAATTTCCTTTCGAAAATAACGGTCTAATAAGTAAATTGGTAGGTAGTACGATCGAATAAAATAAAAGTTATTAAGTGTGTGAAAGAATGAAGTAGTATATGTTTTAATTTCAATCCAGGCTTATCATGCAACAGCAAACCTCAGTCAGTACATTTGCTTTTCTTGGGTGAGATACGTACCCTATTACAAGATGTGTTAACGTATGCCAGTTTAGTAAAAATAAAGAGCGATTTTGCCAATACAACTATGCTAGTGGGCTAAACATTTTGCTTGCAGTTCTAAAATCCAAACCATTCTCATTGCCAATTGATTCATTTCCAACCTTTGCATGTCTTTTCCGAGAAAGAGTTCAACTTAACAATTTAACTAATCCCGTCATTTATTGTTTTTACGAGAGATGTAAAACATGTTAAAACTGCAAATCGTTTTTCGTTTTTCATAGCAAACGTTAAGTATGTATTTATAAATGTATACACTGTGTCGGGTAAATGGTAAGTAATCAGTGACCACGTCATAGGTCACTAGCTAAATAGCTAGCTCTAAATACGCTTTTTGAGTTATATTATTATGCCATCAATGCACACAAAATACTCTATTGTGTTCTATAGTATTTATAAACTCACTGTAACAAAATTTCAACCACAGTAGCAGAGTCCCGAAGAAACGAATAGTTTCGAACCTGGAACCGCACTAAGTGCTTTCACATCTGCAAAAGTATATGCTTACTCCCTTCTAAATAGTTTTATCCCTAAAACTAAAAGAGCTCCGCTCGCATACGATCTACTGATTTACACTAATCCGCTAATATTATTTAACATGTTTGTCTACGGCCTAAATTTGAGTCACAGTATCACCACGCCAAATAATTTGACACTGAAGAATGCTGGCAGATTGAGATTGGAACAGCAAAATGAAATATTGTAAAGTCAATACCCCAACAAGACGAGTAAATTTACAAGTAGCGTTGTATCGTAATCGTAATTAATTTTGCCCTACCTGGGTATCTGATGCAAACTGCTTTATGTCACCTTTGAAATGTACAAACACTTGTACTAAGTACAAAGTGAAGGTGGTAGTGCAGAAGATAGTTGTGGAAGCGTATTATTTAATCATAACAGGATCTAGATTTTTTTCCGTGTTTTACCTTCTCACTCTCTAAATTGAACTGAGGATGAATGCAGATGATACAAAAGGTACAACAGTTTGCGATAACAATAGAAAACTCTATTGTTACGAACCTACCTAGATGCTGCTTTATGCTGCTTGCTATATACAATAATATAACGTCAACATCCTCATTTACCTTACATACATTTCCCAAAGACAGACTCTGTTATTCTGACTAATCATACTGTTTCTACTATATCTGCTTGCTGCTTGGTTTGGTTGGTAGGTAGTTAGATTGGCGTAGATAAGCAATAGTGATTTTTTGCACGGTTTAGATTTCAATGCAAAAAAAACAATTCAGAAAGGATTCCCACCCCAAACAGTGGTAGTAATTGGGAAACTCTAGTCTACTCGGATCTGATGCTTACTACTTACTGAATGATTTATTGAATATCCGAGAGTTGTGAAAACAGGGGTTTTAGCTTTAGTTGTAACTTTTAACCATAATTCTGGCAATTAACTTTCCTGGTGTCTGATTATAATAGTTGAAGTTACAACCTTTAACTTCATCTCAATTATTCTTTTGGATTTAGCAAAATACCCTCATTTCATGAATTCTCTAGATTTGACTTGTAAGGCAAAAACAAAACGGGAGATGTTTAGCCGTCAGTCCCACCAGAGGACAAAGTAATCCTGCTAATTATTTGTTTATGATTAAACTTCTTCGTCTTATTTATTTATTACACACGTGTACTTAGTTTTGTATATAAACCAAAGTAACTTCCTTAAATTGGTTCTATGTTGGTTTAAAATGTCTAGTGAAACACAAAAACGTAGACCAAAGACGATTTACATTAGACATGAAGAATGCATGCATACAATAAGGTAGATATGTTATACCTGTTGAATGTGCACCATTACGTTAATGACCGTCCTAATTTTTAACTACAGAGTCTCGCTTTAGTTATGGGAAACATAAGCACCGTTAAGCCACTCACGCACTAATTTTCGTCGCATAAAAATGGAATTAAAGGTCTGTATTCAGTAAATGAATACCCGATATGTATGAAAGTAGAACGTTTTCAGCCAGATTTTTACATGGTAAAGGATGGAGATGGTCTTAGGAGTTGTAGACATAAAACATACAAATAAACTCACATCACAGGAAAGTTTGCTCCTATTCCCAAATTCACTGCACTATTATATTAACAGACTATAAAGTTTCTAACAAACAACTAGGAACAAGGGGGAAAACTATAATACTAGAAAGTCTAGTGCCTTTAGCCTACAGCAAGCAATACAACAGCAATAAACAGAGTTCAAACTGCTCGAGCAATATCATCATGATCATGATCATCAAGATCATTATATTAGGCCACCATTGCCTCATTTGAAACACCTATCTCCATCTCAAGCAAGCAAGTAAGCTCTTTAACAGCTTCACTGATGAGCGAAAAGGGACGTCAAGTCATCTTTTACGACGACAATCATGCCATATGATGTCAGTAAACTATACGTTACAACTTTTGGTTTTTATCTATAGCCTCTCATCTTAACTGCCTTGCATCCATAGGCTATTCGCTCACAGTAACTCTGCAAGGTACTCTTAGAATATGACTAAAACTGGAAAAACTATGGAACGGTTGTTTAAATTTCTGCACCAGAAAATTATAATTGAGTCAGAACCCAGAATAAGCTTGCTAAACATAACAGACGTCTATGCCTTTGTACCCGTATCAAAAGCCGGGACGAAAAAACCCACAAAAACGGGTTGCCTGCCAAAGCTATTTACAAGATAATAACCCAAGCTTGAGCAAGATTATATGGCTAATATAGATCGCCAAGATGCTCATCTGTTTCTTCATGTTTCAAAAACTAACTCACTTGGTCTGATCTCCACATAGCCCCCCTGAAGTTGAATTAGGAGTTAAATTATATATCTGTTATGTGAAGAAAAATTCAGAACGCACTCAGTAGTAGTGGTACTACTCCTGGCTCTGGGTAAGTTACACCAGGACAAGAAAAGTAAAAAGACCGGTCGTGCTTATCTTTTTCGGAGAAAAATGGTTGCTTTCGACTTGACTTGACATCAACAGTTCATTTCTTTTTCTCCCCCTCAAAAAACTGTAGCAATGCCGCAAAGCAAAAGACTAATCATCCAACGATTCATCCGTTTTTCTATGAATCTAGGTGGTAAATATTTTTCTATGTCTCCGCTTTAACATTTAATTCTCTGAATATGTTTTTTGTAACTGCGATAGACGGGCAGTTTTAAGGGTTTCACATGGAGTTTCGTTGTCTGCTTGTGTTACATAGAGTAAAGTAGGAAACGAGTAACGTCTTATGCATGCGTTTATTTTCGGAATTCTTTTTAATTATTTGAGCAGAATGCTCAGGTTTTCAATTCTAATTTTTTTTAAGGATTAACAGGGCAAACCTCTAAATAATGTGTCTGTGTGTTAGTGAGAGCAAAAATTACATGGAATGTTGATCGTAAATTAATTTAGGTATAATGGACAAGGCTTCTTTGCAGTGCAAATGCTATAATGATGATGATAATGATTAAGTAGTCAGTCTGAAAGATTATGCAATCTAGTATATTTGCTTAAACCGTTCATGCTATTGCCACAATAGTTTATTTCTATTTCACACTGAATCGCCAACCACATAAATTCAAGTTTATAAGCTTAAATGTAACAGAACACTGCCATTACAAGCGTGTATGGATGGCATTTAATGTTATATATACTCCATAAATTGGATGGGTGTTATTAATACCAGAGAGGTAATTTTAACACCACACACGTATTAATAGGTCCGACGGCCACCCGCACCTGACTAAATATGTATATGCTGCAGGGAATTTGCACGTGGGTAAGGCAAAAATAATTAACATGATGAGATGTGATGAAAATTCGGGACTGCAGAACATATCTAATTTATTATTCCTAAGATAGGATCAGAAAGGGAACTCCCGAATTTCTCGTATGCAGTTGTCAGTTACGTTTAGCATAAATGTCAGATCTATGTTAGGATTATGATGTAAAATAGTGTATAGTAGTTTCAGATCAGAATAGAGTTAACGAATGCATGATTCACTATAACACCCAGGGAATATATCAATCAACGTAAGGGAATACGTACTGCAGTCTTTATCAGCAAGGCTAGGTTATATCCTACTTACCTAAACTTTGAGACTAGATATTAAAAGTTTCTTGATTTTCTGATCACCAATATATAAATCTCTGGTGATTTTTAGGTCCGACAATCATATCACGGACACTGACACAACTTCATTATTAGAAGCACATGTTTCAGATATTGGTTTTTCCGATTCTGCTATTTCATTACCAGGAGGAAGGATGCACAAGCATAAGTTAATTGCAGATCGAATTTCAATTTGTACATGCTTTCTTGCACTCCAATTAGTTTTGCGAGGACAGAAAACTTGGAGAAAAGCAACAAACTAACTAAATAACTTTTAATGATGGTAATAAAACTCAAGACTATATTTATGTTGTTCTGTTACCTTTAGTCCAACCAAAACTGTTAAGACGTAGGTTGTCCTTGCAACTTCTAAATCTCTAAGACTTTTCACTCTATACAATCTATCGTAATCCGGAACCGACCTTACATCTAATTTGTTACGGATCTCAATCTTAATAGGCATAAATGTCCCTTGTACAAACACTTTAAAAGTAAAGCCAACGAATCACCATACTGCCTGCCTAAAAGAACCTGATTATAGACAAATCCACTCTCTCCGTAAATGAAAAATCCTTCAGGGACAGCTAAAACTATAAGATCAACATCCGATACTAATGAAATGAAATTCCTCGTAAAACTATACTCAACTTAATCAGGGCAAAAAAAATGTCACTCTTCAGTAAATTGTTTTAAATGAGCTGAACAACAAGAACTGAATTGAAAGCAATCATTGAATTGAATTGAACGTTATACGAAGACGAGGATAGGAAACGTGTAGCTCGGTTTTGGTTTTGATCAACCCACTTATCAATTATGAATTAAACTTCTCTAACAATTAGCCTCCTGAAATAAAAGGAGGGATGGGATGATCAAAAATTCTGCAATGCTAAACAGCACAAAATTGATCATGTCAATAGATAAGATATTATTATAAAAAGTCTATCGACTATCGATCACCTTTTACGGAGACTAAATAATAAATAGTTCCAACACACCCTCTGGACATCGACAATTAAGAAAAACATTCATACACATAATGCATAACTGATGTAACACATTGAATTCATTGTGTATAGTGTACTTAGGTTAATTTCTAACTTCTCAAGTAAGTTAAGTCTAAGTGCGTGGAAGCATTCCTATTGCTTAGCCATAATATAATTTCATGAGGTATACCAGAAAAGAAAGTATATACACAGACGGATAGGTTCTTCCACGACAAGAGGCAAAAACAAGCATTTTAGCCTGCTTAATGTAAATCTAACAAGAAGTGACCCTGGCTTCAATTACCATCTAACCACAGCACAATGATGTCCCTAGCGAAGAGATAAACATTATTGGCAGTCTCATGGGCCATACTTGTATAGGAAAAAATAAGAAAGGAGCAGGCACACAAGCTTAAGTAAGGCAAGTCAGGTATGGTATATGGATTTATTTAGACGCAGTTAGATCATGTCTGGTTATAAGTTCGAAATGATGATGATTGCTATTAATGCATTTTACTTCTTTCCATAACATTTACTATTGCTAATACTCAGAAAATCTCCAGTAAGAAACAGCAAACATAGTCGCTTCTTATATCTATAGATTTTGGCAATTATTACAATTTCACTGAAGACAAAGAAACAACTATAACTGCACGAAGTCAATCATAATTTATATTCTCTTGAGGTATAGAAGAGTAGAAATTGAAACTAAAAAAGTGTTTCGGAGTAATTGAAATTTATTACGAATTTATAAAACCCCCAGTTCTTAACAAAGAACAAGGTAATGGTCGGAGAATAGGAAGATGGGGGATTATAAAAAATTAAATTATGCACAGTGACAGTTGAATGATTTTTAGCCAAAGTAACCATTCTTTTAATCTTTAAAATTACTCGATGATTGTTATGAAAATGTAGGTAAGGATTTCTTTCTATTCATTGCTCGAATACAGTTATTGGAACAGGAACAATGTGAAGGTAATTTCAATTAAATTTGGTTTCGTCCTATAAACCAATTTACTGTCTGTTGTTCCGAGCTATGTTTCTTTTTGACACAGTTAGCTGAAGTCGTTTGATACAAACTTAAAATGAACGACCTTCATTTATTGTTGCATTCTCATTTCAACAGTAACATTACACACCCTCACTTGACTCCACTTTATTACTTCGTCTTGAAAATTAATGACTACTAATCGGAGATAATATCTTTTCATAATTGATATAATTGACTACAAGCCAGTCCAACGAGAGAGGGCCATAGGATTTGTAAAGTTTGACTGTGAATGCGAAAGCAGCAAATCACAATAGTAGGGGTATTGGCTAGTTAACAAGAAATTGAAATTAAAACAGTTCACAGACACCCTATAGAATAATAATAAGTTTACCTCTATTTAGTAACTGAAATTCCATGAAATTTCAATATTAAATCCCTATTATTAAGAAACCGAGCTAGTAATGCTAATTAAAATTCAAAAGCTAAGTTGTTGTTGATAAAGAGCAGCCGATCCCAAAAATGTTCCTCGTATAAAATTAGCATAAAAGGTATTTATTATGTTAGAAAATAAAATACAGTCAAGAAAAACTCATTATGCCGAATGTATTTGCAGTGCCCTTTTTTGTTCAAAAAATTCTGAAGGAAGCTACTTAAAATCCTCAAGTATCCGCTTATATAATAGTATATCTTACTTGCGAAAAAAACGTACTGTAGGTGTAGCTGTAGATGGTTAAAAGGAAATGTAAATAAACTTATTTACACTAAATGTGAAGCTTAAATTGGATGTCGTAAAATTCGTCAATTCAAGAATGCTGTATTATGATATTCAAAAATGAAATAAAGTAATGCGTAATGCTTTTTCAAAGTAAGGGATGCTTTTTTAAAATTAAAATATTAGTAGCCTCTCCCGATTAGTAGCCCCTCCCGAATAGTGGCCCCCTCAAAAAAGTCAAAAATTGAATAGTGGCCCCGGCCTATATTCGAGGATATACGGTAACCTGCTAGTGCAAATCCCGTTCCCGTTGCTGACAAATGATAGGGAATTTTTGACGAAGCTCTATTATTCTGGGTAATAAAGTACAAGAAACATCATCGCTTGCTTGGATAGAGTAAAAAATTATTTAGGTTGGTTGAAATGATGATAGATGAGAAACCGAGTTTATTGCATGGAATGCTTCACTACTCGTTCACATTTCATTGTCATTGAATGTTCCTTATATACAATTACCATTATATCATTGTTGTGTTTGTGTTCCTCTCCTCGACTCTAATCTTCTTTACTACTTTTCTATCTCATGATCTTACTACTTTTAGTCGTTAGATGAGATCGCTACTTATAAAAGTCAGTACGCCTCGAACGAAGGACGAAACAAGCCAAGCAAACTTCAAACAGCTTACTGCCAAACGCATTCAATGGAAGATAATGGTTCTCTGAAAGGAAACACACCTGCTTAACAGCAGACATGAGGTAACTACTACTATTAGTGACTATATTCCTGCTTGTTCACTCATGGAGACACATCATCCGACTTAATTCGAGTCCTTCGCATAAAATCCTTACTTTTTTTCTTCAGATGAGTGAGGCTAAGCATGAATGAGCCGCCCACTATATTTTACCCATTTTAATTTTAAGCGATTATTGTATCCTGCTAATGAAGTTATCTTAAGACGATAGACTACTGTGATGGGATTGTGATTTGTTATATATTGGATGGCTGTGGTTTTTACAGAATTTATATAAGCCACACGTTTTAAAGGCTGCCTAAAAGAAATATCTGTAAATTTATTGGCATTTCTGATTCGTAACTTCTTTTAACAGCGACTTAACAGTACATGTATGATGCATCTTCATCAATCTGAATTAGGAAGTAAAGCAGTCTTATAAGATTTTATTAAAACCATTACAACAATTGCATTCCGTATTAATTCTTGCACCGGGGATGAAAATATTTGCCGCAGAAGTCTACAGCTTTGACTTTGACTCTACTGAAACGTAGGGTTGACTTTTTATGAGAATTTCTAATCCCACTTGACTCAGCCTAAACTATGAAGGTAGCTTTAATTAACCACCTCTATTACTGAACCAACCAGCTTTTTGAAGAGTGCATTGTCTATAATTAGGGATGAGTTTTATTATCTTGTTAGTGGAGAAGAGATAGTCAGTCTCAGTACAGTCAGTAGAAGTGTATCTTGGTTTGACTTTAGTATGTACTAAAGCAAAATGTTAACAATCTCCTTTTCTTCATCCAATACAAATTAGAAATCATCGCATGTAATTAGAAATGCGAACACTGATTATTAGAATGAGCCTACAAATCCATGATAATACTTAAATGGTTCGCGAGTTAGTTGAAAGTTGAATCGTCATCGTGAATATGGTTAAAATAATCTTTGCTTTGCAGTTCAGAGATGAGATGACTATGCCTGCTTTCTGAGCCAATAATAGCTGTACTTGAGTTATAATAATGTGCAACATTGAGACACAGGCAGACAGACAGACAGAAAACGCCAATGTAGATAATGATAATGATTATTGATTACCATCTGCAAATCTGCACCTCTAGGAGTTTCACATAATCCATGCTTCAAAACCTTACTTATGCAGATGAGGAACTTAACGTCTATGTAGTTGATGAGTTAATTAATCCATATAAACATTTTCTTAACAACATTAAGCCATTTCTTAAAGTTTCTGCTCTTTAAAATGTTAAGCTTTCACAGCCTTTTAAACTTTAGAACTCGTCATAATCAGAGCCACAACGTTTTATAGCATTAATTAATATATTTAAATGTAGGAAATATGCTTACTGCATAACACACATACTCAGTATAAAATAGCTAGCTTTAATAGAATGCAGTATTTTTCACGACTGCATAATGAGAATGACGTAATCTCCAGACTAATTTTAGTGTTACCTGCAAATCTGCAAGTTCTACGATTGATGCTTGCCTGCAAAATTAATAACTGTCACGGTCACCGTCGAAGCAAAAACAAAAATCTCACCGGTTGATTAAGAAGAAGTGGCATTTCCATCATGTTAACGGGGATTATGTGCTAGTGGTTTGAAATCGACATAGCTCCTTGTCAGTTGCACGAGATATTTTGCTTCATTGTGATCTCATCAGTCTGAAATTCAAAACATTATTTATTATACTTAAGGAAGTTAACTATTTTACATTTTATTAAGACTAAATTATTTGTTAATCTAATCTTACACTTTATAAGGTATTCTCTTGTAATATGGGTTGTATTACAAGATAGTAGTAACGAGTGATGTCAGATGCGTAAAACAATGAAATGACAAAATTCGGGAACAAAAACTTTTAGGAGAATAAAATATAAAGTTGGCGATTTTTTTTATCTTTGCAATCGAATCTATCTACTAGCACCAGGTAGGATTTCCGTCAAAGCCTTGACACCACCAACGAATGACAATATGCAGTGGTTGAATACATACATTGGCTTGAATGAGTGCATCGCATCTATTTCTATTTCACCAGATAAAGGAACTATCTACTACTGCTTATCAGAAACTAAATAGAGAACGATTCATGATACGAGAGTTTACATATTGAAGTATGGTAAACGTACTTTGGTATTTACTAAATGCCAATACCAATACCATTACATACTAATCTCGACTGCCCGGTAAGACCAGTGAGAGTGACAGAGTAGAGTTTCAGTATTATAATTATTGGACTACAAACATTGTGTCCTAATAAACCAAACCTAAACCATTCATAAATCTAAAGTCAATATCAAAATATTCAACGGTATAACTTCAAGGCTTATATTTTACTGGTACTGTACCATCGTACCACACCAGTTAGTATCTGCAAATAAATAAATTAAGGAATGATCCAGTTGAAAGATAGCGTATTTACCTAAAATGTGGACAGTTGTGGAAAGTAGGTTTTAATTCTTTCAAACTAAACTCGTTCTTAATGTTTGTCCAGACTCTTAATGCTTTGTCTACGCACTAAAACGCCTATCAGTTCATATCGTTACAAAATCACTTTCCAAAATTTATCAACCCGTAGTTTTAGGGGTTTTAATATCAGAATGTCATACTAAGTACGGGACGGTTCATTCACTTTCAACTAAGGTTGGACGTTTAATGTATATTTTGGTAAAACTGATAAGAACGCATGGGTTTTTTGGCAAACGAAAGTTTGAGTTTTGTTTTAAAGAGTTTGACAGCTCTACGAATTGATTCTACTTGGTTTCTGCGCCTGCAGATATCTTCACTTGCTTTGATTCCTTACTTATCCTCTTAAATTACTTAGATTCGAGTTTGAAAATTTTAAATCCTAATCCAATGCTTAATTACTCTTTTCAATATATTCTAAAATTGGTCTGCTGCAACCATAACGCGACTGACGAACCAGACATCCCTACTTACGACTATGCGCTACGTAACGTTGATCCCATTTTATCTTAATCCCATTTTAAAAGCCTTCAAAATCCTGGAAACTAAAATATCTACATTGCCCTTTAACATGCAAGATAAATGAACATTTTGGAACGTTACACACTTCCAAAAGTACTAGTAGTACAAGTACTAAAACAAGAACCTACATTCAATT
Source organism: Hydroisotoma schaefferi (assembly GCA_034682405.1). Lineage (NCBI taxonomy): Eukaryota > Metazoa > Arthropoda > Collembola > Entomobryomorpha > Isotomidae > Hydroisotoma > Hydroisotoma schaefferi. The sequence goes on along the minus strand of JAQFZX010002935.1, from coordinate 2,483 downwards.
AGGCCAGTTTAGTAAATCCATAACTATTACTTAGTCAACTTAAAAAATATCTACTTACCTGCACCGTAAATGCAAATCGACAACGAACGAGCGTTTTTAAAACACAAAACGTACTGTCAGCAGGCTTACTTCACTGTCATCAATCCTTCGAGTTTGGCTTGGATAATGATAATATGAAAAAGAAACGACGAGGGTTCTACTACACAACGCACAGCTCTAATTTACAACATTCGTGAAATTGTTTATTTTACTTTCGAAGAACCTTCACCAGTTAGTTCGTTCATATTTTCTGAATTCCACCCTTTCGTCTAGCGTAGCTTGTAATTGTGTACGAAACCTTTATTACTTCATCTTTGTATAGGAACCATTCCAACTTGTTTCTATTTTAAAATCCTCCTCCCACTCCATCTTATCTTCTGTACTCCATCCCATTATCTTATCCCATCCACGTCGTATACATCAATATCAATCAGGATCCGAATTCAACTCCATCCATCATGTCTCATCTTCATCACTAATTTATTTATCCCAGATACTGACCGCTCTTCCTACAATAATTCATAAAATACCGTATCATTGTCAATTTGTCAATAATCAATGCCAAAGACCAAGATAAAACCGGTCATAAATCCATCCATCCATCCACATCCATGTTATCTTACTATACCACCTATTTATTGATGTGCCTGCCTTTCTATCCTTAAATTATAATTACTTTTTGCACTAAATGACTAAAAATTCCTTTTTTCACTGGTCCTCCATACTATAACCGGACCAATTTTTTAACCTCTTGTTCCCTTGCTAATATAATCCTACAAGCTATTCAATTCCCTATCATTCTATTCTAACCGTTAAATGAGCCAACTTTCACCCAGCCCTTTGTACCTTTCTCATAATTTATTTACTACAAAAACGTTAGTTGGACTGAAGATACGACTGGAGTTATCCAGTTGTATCTTCAGTCCAACTACAAAAACGTAAGTAAATTCTCAAGAAACAAAGGCCAATAAGGTACACTTCCAACGTCCGTACGAAGAAGGCATAAATAATTAACAAAGACCATCCACAAAGAAGAGATATTCCAAACCACAAGGACACCCCTTTCTTCTCCGGTCCGACCTTGCTAAACTCTCAAATTTTAAACTACTACTCTCCGTTATTAACTTTACAATAATATTTGACGGAAACACACACACCGTCATTATCCGACAATTAGTTTCACATTACGCACGACCTTACCTTTTTCGTTAGAAAGTCTCCGTTAAAAGTGTTCTAAACATTAATAATCCTGTGATTTCCAGCTATGAATCATAAGAGAACTCCTATCAGGATTCAGGACTAACTAACTAACTTCACCCCGTTTTCGAAATGTCGAACTCGAATTCATTAAATTCTTCGCACTCTCTCGTTTTTTCCATCACTGAAACTTTTTTTAAATGTCTCAAATTTAAAAACTAAATCCTTTTTATGAAATAGTAAATAGTACGTAAAGTGAAGTAAAGTAGCGTGCAGCTAAATCTAAACTGGTCCGAAGGAAAGTCTAAGAAAGAAGGGATTCCCGATGATAGTCATAATAATATTGTATATTAATAGTCAACAAATAAACATTGTAAATTATTCTATTCGTGTCTACAAAAATTTTAACGTGCTTTTTTTTAACGAAACCCTCACTTTTGTATACTGAAACTGAACTTGGTTGTTCTTTCTGGTGCATTAAAAGTGCAGTATTATAGTAACTCGTTTCTCGTTATATATTACTTACTATTTTAATACTTAAGAATAATCATCATAATCTTTGTAATAATAATTTCTTATAGTACCAAACTAAGTAGCCGTCCTTTCCTTGTGTAGCTTTACTAAAACTTTCAGCTCTCTAGTTCTTCTAAAGTAAAGGCTAGTGAGTTTATAAAATTCAAGTATTTTTTTTATACTCGGGATTTCTATTGCAGCAAAAGCAGTAATGTTATGTTATAAAATGGTAAATAAATAGCATACTTGTATTAGTATCAGTGGGATAAGTATCCTATGCTATGCTGTAGAAATAGTAAAAGTTATGGCATTATTAACTCATTGTAAAAGTAGAGTAGACAGAGGCGTCTTACTACAAAGCCCAACACTTCGTGCCTTACAACCGCATATTCACTAGATATCGCTTCCTTCACTATTTCTACTAAATACAGAATATATTGGAAGTTTGGAAGTACAAAATGATTGGTATTCATTCACCCACCAAAAAGTAGAACTAAACACGCATAAAAAGTCATGCTTTTTCTACAATATCCTACCTGGATAGAGGGATCATGTTTTTTAACGCCGCCGGAATAGGAATCCGGTATTATAAATCCTGCCACCATAAGCGTTAAAAACAGCTTTAAAAACCAAAAACTACGATGGACTGACTATATGGATGGATGCATTTCCCTTGTGTCTTTATCATAGAAATAACATAGCATGCGGTGATCGTTCTTTCTCCGTAGATAAAA
>JAQFZX010002934.1:0-15349 GCA_034682405.1 Hydroisotoma schaefferi | reverse complement strand
CTCCTTTTCCTTATTTTTATTTGCCGTCTCATCTTCTAATTCCAAATGCAAATCGTCTTCTTCCGTGTCTGCAATAAACATACATGATCAAAATAACTGGCATTACCACGAACACGAAAAAATTATCATTACATTTCGTAAGTACAACTACTCATGCACAAATACTCAGAGACCAATGCATTCCGATTACATACCGTCATCTTCATCGTCATCCTCGTCATCATCAAACTCATAATCCATTTCCATATCCTCCGATGATCCATTATCAGTAGTAGAACTACTGCCTGATGCGGATTTAGACGAGGTTGAGGAATCCGAAGTAGAGGTAGACACAGCAGACTCATTCGACATTGCTACAGAAAGCTGTTCGAGATCGGTTGAAGGTTCTGGAAGACCTTGGGCTTTACAGAGTTCTTTAACTAGGATACCAACTTGCGAAAGGACATGGTTATCGAGTCCGGAAGTGTGACTGAGCATTTCAACAACTCCCGTTATACTTCCATCCTCAGAGTCAGCAAACCATACCGGCGGTGTCTGCGGGTAAGTTTCCTGAAATGTAATATATTATAAATATCACCACTACCCAAAAAGTACTTTTGCTTCATCAGCTAATTTATTCCTCTATATAATCTTACGGTGATGTTGGCAGTAATATCATGCATCTTCCCGTGTTTGCACATAAATCTACAAGTGAGCTCATCAACGCTTGAGGTCAGAACTTGGAATCTTTCGTGGCCTTTCTGAAAAACTTTTTCAACCGCTCGGATTTCTTGCTTGAGAGTATGTAAACACGCCATATTTTACAACAACTGTATCCACACTTCCACCCAAGTGATTTTTTTGTCTAGTCTGCCTCCAGGAAAAGTACGCTTGGCCAACTTGCTTGACGCTTCCGTTTCCAAATAACCTAAAAACAGGAATAAAATACTCTATAAATATCCATTCAACTGTACACAATCCACAACTACAAACATAAATTACTTACTTATATTTATTCTAGCCCAAATTCTAAAAACTAATCCCCTCAAATCCAACGATATTTCTATTCCAAACCTCACTAATTACATAACCAATACTCCAAAAAAAACTTTAATAAAATTACAAAACAACTCCCAAAAAACCCACATAAAGCGTCCGCCACCGTCACAAAAAAACTACCACCCAAAAACTCACAAAACGCTCAGCTAACTCTCACCTACACAAAAATCCAAATATAATTAAAATTAAAAGGTCAACCAAGGTCTAAGGTCACCTCGAACACACCCCTTTTATTTCTTCTTCTTCCCCTCAACAACCCTTTACTTTTGCAACAAAAACACAACCCAATCCTTCCATCACCAAACAAAACCCTTTAGAAAAACCACATAATCACACAATTTCATCACAAAAATCCCATAATAATTACAAAACACTCAATTACCTCCTAAGGGCGCCCCCCTCACGGTGAACCTCAGCCTAAAAAACCCCCTTCTCTCTCTCTCCCCAAAAAAGCACAAGAATTCCTCAAATTCGAAAAGTATTCCAGTTTCCTTTTCGTTAATTTAGGGATAAATAACTAAACTTTCTTTTGTTCTTTTTTGATAGACTGCCGTTTTGGATCCGTTTTATAATAAGTTGGATTAAAAACAGAAGAGTTGAAGCTGTTTTGGTATAGAAAGTGGAGGTAGATATTGGAACTAGAGACAAAAAGTGAGCCTAATATGTATAATAATAATAATAATAAAAAAAGCAGAGAGATATACGAGCTGAGAGCGTATCCTCCGAGAGTTGGTAGCAAGTGTGTGTGTTGGGAGCTATTGTCATATCGACAAAAAGACGTAGGGTTTGAGGCAAGTTTAGTTTACCAATTGGCTGAGTAGTGAGAAACTATATAAGAGCCAAACATTTAATCATTTACATATCTCTTCTACTCTACAACGTGGTGGAAACTCATTTCCTCGTACGAGTGCACCACTGAACATGAACCAACGCTAGCTAGATGGATGGATGGTTTACGAAATATCGCACAATATGGCGGCGCTGTGATGAGTTCTGACGAGACGCTGATTTTTTAAATTGAAATATTAAGTAAATATTACGCTGTTAATGTAAAATGCTGACCAAACGTGCCGATTTAACGGGATCGTCCCGTTTTTATAGGTATATTTTGACCAATTATTAAGCATGGGTCATGTATGGTGTTGGTTTGGTGTCTGTATCTGTATACTAGATAAAATATAAAATACCGGATTTTGGTTGGGCCCAAGTCCTATTTTTTCTGCGTTTTGGCGATTATAAAAAGCACCACCCTTGGTTTTTGCTGCTGCGATTGATGGGAGAGAGATAAAATAAAACGGCTTTGAAAGTACGGGGTTTAATTACAAAATATTACAGTGGCTTATCCTCACGTTTCCTCGAGCTTACCTGAAATATAAATTGGCGTGAGGTCGTGGTCGATTCAATAGATCGGATCTTGGATCTGCTGCGGTTTGACAACCACAACAGAGTTGTACGCGGCTCTTCCCACCCAAGGGCAATTGACGGTTTCAAATTCCAAATATCCCGACGTTCTGCTATAATATTAATCTGAAAGTTAACTTGAATTTTGAAAAATAAATCAATTTAAATGAAATCATGAAAAAGTATTCATTTCATTCATATCCTTGTTTCTCATCTCTTTAATGTATTGCTTGGCAATGAAGGGATTTTTGGACCAAGGTTTGGTTTGCATGTCTTCCCCTTCCAACTTACAATACGAGCCATTTTTGACATTTTTATGCGCACTTCCTTTCCAATTGAAATTATAAAATCATCAACGCTTATAAGCTTTCCAAATCCCCTTAATTTTAAGGGGTTTTTTTCATAGGAAATAAGGAATTGGGCGTGATTGTTGAGGGAGAGTCTGCGTAGCCAAAATGGTATAAATGTGTGTGGATAGGTTTGTGTGCGTCAGAGAAAGAGAGAGACATAGAGGAAGGTCATTGTCGTCTCCACAAATAATAACAATTTACCCCAAACACCATCCATTTCCAAATAGGCAAAACCGCCCAAATCACAACTCTTTGTTTACAATTTCGGGTTTTTTTTATTTACAAAATTTGATTTCCAGTTTTGATTTTTTAATAAATAATCCAATGTTGAAATTGAAATTGTGAAACGAACATTTCCTTTCATTTATATTTTTAGATACGTTAATCACGAGCTGCGTCAAGCGTCAAGCGTCAAGCGTCAAGCGTCAAGCGTCAAGCGTGCAAAGATGTTTGCAAATGGACTATAAATCTGCACAGTTTATTATTATTTTTAAGGATAACTTTACGACAGGACAGTAAATAAATAGTAAGTTTGTGAGATTCAGGAAGTAAAGTGTTTTGAGTCGATGTTTGTCAACCCTTCTCGACCCGTCCTAGATTTATTTAAAATGCTCTCTTCTAGTCTAGTGCTTGTTTCTTGAGGGCCCTGTAGCCCTATTCGTAAGAGGAGAGTCGGTGATTTATTAACGGTAATTCTTCGACCATAAGCCGCCCGCGTTAATTAAGCCGCGAGTTATCCTTTACATGCTAAACATGGGTATCTCTTCTATGTTAAAGAGGCGGCAGAACATATTTTATCATACGCCGTGGCCAATTGTCAAGGAATTACGGTTTACGGTACTTGAATAAGAAATAACTGCGTAACGAATCTGTGATTTACTTTTTACTTTACTTCACTTTGTTTTGCTGTAGCGGTTTAAGGAAGACGTTGCGTTGGGGGTGGTCATTTTGATGAATGAAGATGTTTAGGAGACTCACGGCACGCCAACTTGATATTGACAAGGTCAGCTAGATAACTGGTACTTTATGGTGCATTTGGAATATTTTATGATTTAATTGTCATTTTGTTGGCATTAGGAAGTTATCGAGACAATAATGACGGTTTGAAGAAAATGATTGGCTTGCGATAATGAAGAAATCTTCAAAGACAGAAGTAGGATTAGGATGCCGTAAAAGAGGCCGGGATCAGTCTAGTCTTAAAAATCGTTCGGATACGGATTTAGGTTCAAATCAGCAGAAAAAAATAACTCAGTTCTTTTGCAAAACATCAGATGCCAAAGACATTGGAAACACTGACACGGGAACGTCTAAATATTTTTCTCAGTCCGGAAATGCTGAACCTTTAAAGAATTCTCAATCTGAGACGAAAGTGAAAAATAGCGGAACTGCTCTTTCCCCTATACGATTGGATTATGATGTTATTTTGTCCTCGGACTCTGAAGTGGACAATCAAAATCAGTACGCTTAAGCAATTCTTTTGTACTTTCAGTAAGTAGCAATTAACAGTAAATTAATAAATGTATGATTCATTACTTTTTAGGGTTTCTTCTGTTCGGTCGGATCCAGTCGCAAAATTTTTAAACGAAACAGATGCTCAAAATCAAAGTAAAACGGGAGTTAGCAAAACCAATGAAGCTAATTCCTTAGATGATGGTTGCTCTTCTTGTCCTGAAATACAAAATGAACAAATCGGGTACTTGCAAGATGCACCGTCTGCGTCAGAAGATCATAGAACCCCAATACCCCCAAATCCTGTGAACGCAGGCTCAAGTGCAGAAAATCCTCGTTCCGACTCAGATAAAGAACTACTGTCTCAAATTGACATAGACGAGATTATAAATTCACAAAGTGAACAAAAGACAACAAAACTGCAAATCAATATGCAACTGCCGACAACTCCAAGAAAATCTACTTTTAACGACGCACCGTCAACCTCTTTCAAACGCACTCCGGTTAAGCTAGCCAAGCCCAAATTAAATTACCACTCGCCAATTCGACATTTAAACAAGAAATCGCGATCAAGTAGGAGTCTTAGTTCGTCTTCTAGTCAGAAAGGGTCACCATCACCTTCAAAAAACAAAACTAAATACGGAGAATTCGACAAAAGTCCTATAAAAAACTTAGAGTATGACCGCACCCCTTATTATTTAAAAAATTTTACATTCGTAGTAACAGCAGTGGTTGAGGATAGTCATTTAGAAAATTTGTTGAATTCTGATGACGAACAAGCTGTTTTAAGTTTCAATTCACTAAGTCTTCAAGCCCAGTGCCTTTATGTGAGACTTTTTCAACGAAAATGGGAATGGAAATCTGCTGCATCAATTAAGTACCCACCAATAGCAGACAACTTAGAGCCTGCTTTTCAGGAGCTTCATTCGTCTAGATTTTTGATAGAAATAAATGGTAAGTGAATCTAAGATTATTATAGTAAGTATAATGGTTTAAAAGCAAAGTACTGTTATTGACTAAATGGCTTAATTTTGTTTGTTTCGTATAGACGAGAAACCTGAAATGGAAGAACTGTTAGATCTTTTGAATGGCGATCAAATGCAAGATTTGAGCAAGCTAATGAAGGTTGATACATCTAAGAAGAACAAAGAAGTAGCCAAAAAAGCTTTGATTGACCTAAGCAGAAATCAGCATTCTCTATTGGGATCAACAAAAGATGTCATTGTAAAAAGGTGCGTTTTCTTAGTGTATTCTTTCTATCTTAGTTATTCAATTGGTTCATTTATTTGTTGCAGATCATTGAAATTACTAGGGAAAACTTATCAGTTAGAAAAAGAACGCAGAAACTTATATTCACGGTTTTTCATCATGTACGCCCCTCCTCAGTACTGGGAGGATGAGCAAGGCCAAAATTCAAACCAGATTTTAAAGATCTTGCTGGCTGAAAACGGACAGATGATATATCCAAGTTATTCAATAAGCAAGCTGCATAAAATATATCTTGGACGGGAAGATATCATTAGGTATTTTTTTACTTGTCCGGAATAATAAATAATTCGTACACACAGTTGAGAGTAAATTAAAATAACTTTTGTTTCTTTTGTAATGAAGGTTCCATGAAGCGTGGAATCTTCACAGTGACATATCTAGCCACTTGGAGGCAAAGAATTGGGACGTTGTGATTTCTATCGCTGAGCATTCATTACAATTGCTTACTAGTTTACTGAAGACTAAGGAAATCCAATCTCACGATGGAGGTCTTCCACCATTTTTACGGGTGTATACCGCTGGTAGTGTTTTGACTCGCGTTTGCTGGCTAGGAGTTGAAGGATTCCAGAAAGACAAGCAGTACTCTCAGTCTAACAAAATCATAAAGTTTCTTCTAAGTCAAGAAATGTATTTGTCACACTATCGAGGAAGATGGCATGAAAGATTAATGATCAATATGAAGCATCTTAAGGAGTCAGGTGTACAAATCAAATCAGCCGGTATCAGAGCGCTCTCAGATGAGTGCTTGGAAGACTCTCATAAGCTTACATTATCTGATCGGCTTGCTAAATTGAATATGGAGAGTAAAGCACAGACAAGAAAAAGAAGTAAAAAAAAGTCAAAACACCAAGAAGATGAGATTTTGGTGGAAGAAGAATTGAGTGTAGATTTATTCTGCATAAAAAATAAGCTTCCAGAAAGAGAAATTAAAGGGGAAAAATTGTAAGTTACTTGTCTCTTGTATCCTACGAAAGTGTTAAATTATCTTGTACTTACGTTGATAATTTTAATTTTTAAAGCAACAAATTCAAGAACGTTGGCAAGTCTGTTTTCATTGGGGCTAAAGATTCGGGAGGATCCAGTACTGCTTCTTCTGTGGAACTCTTTGCCGTTGAATATTACAGAGACGTGTTAGGATACTCCTGTGGTTCGTTTCAAACATGATTTGGACATCTGCATTCATCACTTTATTAAACTCCCGTCTGAAAAAAATCAATCCTGATGATTAAATTTAATAGGATTGCATGCCGAAGGTTCAAGTGTTACTACGATCTTTGGATTACTATTTTGGGATGAGATATATTGTGACAAGTTTTCGGATTCATTCCACACACCATACCAAGCATTTCCTCTTGACATGCACTTTGAGGACTTTTTTGAAAGGAGGAAGACAATTCTGATGGAGAAGTTAGATTTATTAAGGGTCCATTGGGCATTAGAAGATGCATTGTTGGTCATGGAACGGAACTGGGTGAATCATTTGAATAAGTTGTCTGTCGTCAACTGGGCCGTCTTTGCATCTTTAGAACAAGCCAAGGTAAGCAAAGATTTATTCTCTCACGAGTTCCTTTTTTAAACTAACTTATTCTCATTAAGTTGTATTGGATTCGCTTGTGTAGAGCCTAGTAAAAGCCATGGGTCTACAAGTTACTGCAAGCATTTGCGAAAGGCTAACAAGGAATTTCAGACACAATAGGAGTGGTTTCCCAGATCTCGTTCTATGGAATCGTGATGATAAGCTAATCTTTGTTGAAGTAAAGGGCCCAGGTGATACGCTCTCGGCTAAGCAAATTTTATGGCTTGATTTTCTACTATCAATTAACGTTCAGGCTGAAGTCTGCCATGTTACAGCAGTTAGTAACAAGCGGATAAGAAATGACGCGGATTCGGATGACGAATAGAGAAAACGTGATACCAGAAATAGATATAATGGAAACAAACAATTTTTTAATATGGATTATTTTGATAAACGACTAGTCTCCTCTGAAGCTTATTATCTTATCTAGTCTTTGCTTGTTACAATAATAATGTATTTCTCTCTCATAACATCTTACTGTATACGTTTTTGTTTTTGTTAGAGAACTCCAGGAGATATATTTTATTTTTTAAATGTCTTGTATGCTGCTATCTTTACTTTACAGTCCTTAACGTCTTTTCCACAAAGCTTGTTTAAGGATTTGGTTTAATACCCTAAAACCAGAATTAGAATCAGTGAGTCATTTTTTTAAGTTTATCCCTTTTGAGTCCTTTTGGAATTGAGGCAGGTTTGGGTTGACTCGACTTGTACTGGTGTTAATAAGCTAAATTATACTGAACACAACTTGGAGTTTCATTTCAAATCGCACTGCCTTAAAGTGAGGACTGAACATTGCAAACTATCGAAAATGTCAAACCTGCTAAATATGTTTGCTATATCTGTCTTCCTGAACTTGTTTGTTACGCAATCACTTGCGATGTACAAAGTGGTCCTGGATACAGCGTTGGACGCCAAATTTTCATGGACCATAGGCGGAAAGTACATTTACCTTCCAGATGGAAGTCAACTTGTGGAGTTTCAGAGAGATTTTCCACCTTATTTTGCCTTAGACTCCGTAATGAGTAGTCAAGGAATATGGCTGGTTCTACCGTACCGCCTTGTTCCAGTGTCGAATTCAAACAATCAAACTTTCCAAACGATTTACCAAGAAACGGGCTCAAACAAGGTTACATTCTCTTTCGCATCTTCAGCTCAGTTGTTGGACTCGGTGACTGTGAAACATAATTCCGGAGGCCATGCTATCATCAATATTGTGGTGGAAGGAAGGAATTATACCCAAACATCAGAGAAAATGTTTTCAAATTGGATCGAAATGACGGTTGATTTGAACGGGAAGAGTCGGGTAAGAAATGAAACAATGTTTACGTACAATGGTCGTTTACTCAGTAACGTAGATAATTTAAAATGAAGTAATACGTTTAATTTTCATGAATCTAGTTCTCAGTGGAAGCCATCGTGTCAAACGAGTTTGATTACATTATGATTGACCGTATTGAAGCATCCTTTGTAGAAACTACTACAAGTACTCGAAGACCGAAGACAACGACCGAGATACCAAAAAATTATGGAGTACACGTAAATGGAGTCTCTTTCTCAACAGTGTTCTGCCTGTTTATTGTTTTGTTGGGTTTTTAAGTATATCCTGGGTTGGGTATATGCTCACAAACTCTCGACTGACATGTATTCATAGTTTATGAACGAGGATATTTTTTTTTCTTGAAAATGACAGTAATGTGAATGACGATTCTTTATTTCTGTTTACTTAAACTTTAACATAATTAATCATAGTAAATATTAAAGTAAACCTTTATCAAAAATTGTAAACGAAATGAAACCGTTCAAGTTTTTTAAAGTTACGCACTCTGTGTCTGTATTACTATGTCATTTGCATCAAACTGAACAAATGATGAGCTATATAAATGAAATCACAACCATACAAAAGGAGTAAAAAACTAAGATATTTGAGTCAAGAATAATATTTGGTAGGTACTAGTATAAAGTTTATCGAGAATATGACTTTGACACAGGAGTACTCTGCATTACTAAGCAAGACAGGAAACAATATAAAAGACCGCTTACAAAGATAGCGTTGCTTTATGCCGTAATAATTCTTTAAGGCTGAGCTCATTAATTTTTTTTATATCTTTGTGACGTTCGTATAATTACTTTCCATGTCTTGTATAATGTTATAAAAAATTTGATCTGGAACTGAAAGCCCTCGTAAAATCTCTGTTCCTTTTATGCAGATAAGTTGAACGATTGTATTATGCATTCTACTATTCATGCTTTAAACCAGATCATTTAACTCAGCATTTAAAAATTCGTTTAAGTTCGTGTAACAAGGGGCAGACCTTCTGGAAAGGACGAATGCTCATCAAAATCAATCTCTAAATCAATTTCGTCACTTTCGGCCGAGTCTTCGGGGTGCATATTATGGTCAGAACTGTCGAGATTTAACGGAAAATATTTGGCTCTAGCATGGTCACTCTCATTTAGTTTTCTAATTTGGTAGTTCTCCATTTGTTCATAGCTATTCACGTCTAAATTTTTCCTGCGTTTCTTAAAAATTAATACAAGGGCCATTGCTATAATGAAAACAGATAGCCAAAAGAGTCCAAGCACCATTGAATCGTTTCTTTGACTTGCAGCACTAAATCCTCTATCTTCTGATTCAGACACTCTTCTGGAGACGAAGTGACATTCACCTATAAATAGTAAAGGTTTAGTAGTAACTTACTATTGGCATTAATGCTAGCGCTACTACCTAGTATTTAATTTCGATAGTTTTTACCTTCATAATCCATTGTTAAAGGATTAAAAGACTGTGTATGTCTTTTAGAATCACAATGGCAGCAGTCTTGATCGTCAGTACTTTCACAACATTTAATACATCGGCTACTACCCCGGTCTAATCTTAACGGATACGTACAGCTACGACAGTTGTAGGGCATTCCTCCTAGATATTAAATTGACATTAATCAGTGTTCAACTCTACGTTGAATACCAATAAGGTTCCCTTAGTATAAGTTCCCTCATACCATTGCATTTTGAGCAAGAAGTGTGACAAGGCTGGCACGTGTTATCTATTCGGTTGTACCACTGACCCTCATAGCAAGGGTCGTCGGAATCAGGGTTTCGCTGAGGAATTGAATTTGCTGAGGCGCAAGCTCCCGTTCTAGCAAGATTTAAACCAGCTTGACAAGTGACACATTCCTTTTCCCCTGCTCCAATGCAACTCTTGCAATTAGGAGAGCACCTAGAGCAGACTCCAACGTCACTGTAGAAGCTGAAAAGTTAAAATATCAGCTTTAAAATATATACTTTCTAGTAGCAACTTGCATATAAGGTCTCAATTTATTTCGCGATATGTCCTACCCTTCTTCGCAATGTGGAACACATTTTCCAGTCTGTAGCATTCCATCAGCTCGACATTCGTTACAATGTTCAGAAGATTCACATTGAGTACATAGTTTAGGGCATGAGAGGCATTCTTTTCTATTGAAAGCTGCATAGGATCCTTCGCCACATTTTTCTAAACAGTTTCCCCGGTACACAAAATGTCCAGGTTGGCACTGAAGGCACTGTCTGGGACCCTCACAACGAATGCAGTTGTTAACATCGCATCCAGAGCATTGACTGGACTCAACATCTAAAAACAGTCCGGCCGGGCACACCTTAAAGTAGTGGATAATTAGTTTACACACGTCCATAGATAAATTATTGTAGAATTATATAAAACTTGATTCAGTATACAGTATCTTACAGGGTTCTCTTGCTCACACGATTTCTTATCAGCAGAAAGCTTAAACCCTTCCAAACAAGTGGAACATTTCTTATCATCGCAAAATTCGCAGCCTACAGAACAAGGGACACATTCCCCAGATCTGGATTCCCTTCGTCCTGTAGAGCATTCCGAACGGCATATGCCATTTTCTAGAAAAGTGCCTTCCAGGCATTGTACGCATTCATTTCCCATAGGACCAGCACAGGAAGCACAAGATTTGCCAGGACAAACTTCACAGGAAGAGTCCGTTTCATAGAACCCTTTCGGGCATGAGGCAACGCAAGCTGTGCCGAACAAGACTAAATTGTGTTCACATGCCGTGCAAGCCGTACTGTTGTAACACGTCTTACACCGTTGGGGACAAGGGAAACACTCCTTCTTTTCTACACCTGTAATTTATTAAGTCCATGACGTTAAATCATGCAATACAATACAACATACCATAGCATAAATCATGATGGTTTACTCACCTGTAAAATAACCATCCGGGCATCCACCGTTCACACAAATCCCAAGGTCCGAGATCAAATATTCGTTTTGACACTCTGAACGTATTTTTTCAGGTTTGTGTACTTGAGGCATGGTTTCAGATGCACCTGGGTACAGATACTCTTGATTGGCGAAACGAGGTACGGGACCTTGACTTTGCACCTCTCGGAATTGGCTGGACGACGGTTGATAAGTCTGTTGTTTTAGAGATCTTGACCGAAGTCTTGCTGGATTTACATCCGTTCCATACAAAATCATCTGCCATTTCTTCAATAAACCTGTGCATATATTAAGTTTTTTTATTTAATAAAGTCAAGGCTCATGAATCTCAAGAATCATGTAACATTTTTAATACGAGTCGCACGAACCTGGCTGATTAATCCTTCTACTTCCTGAATTAATAATCTCAAGCGTCCACCTCCCACGGGCTTGCTCCCCCCAGAAATGAACGGAAAGGAATGGCCAGTCATCAAAGTTTGAGCTTGATACATCTCGTGGTCGTTCAAAGAGTAGGACAGACGAAGTCCCCATGGGTGAGGTTAGCAGTATTCTTAGATTTCCTCGGGGAAAGAATCTCAAAGAAATTTTGCACTGAACATGTTCCAAATATCTAATCTCTGAGTTCGTCCCAGCACATCCATCTACATCCATAAATACTTTTACTTTCCCCAAATGCGCTCCGGGTATTTCTCTATCTTCTTTAATTTCTCGGGATTTGCAAATATGTTGTGGAGGAACTCCTGCCCAATCTTGGGCCAGTTCGACCATTTTTCCAGCATCCATGAGACCATATCCGAATTTGTGACTAACTACAAACCATAACATATATGAAAACTCCAACGTCAAACGTACGTTTTGTCAGAATAAAGTTACTGACTGGCACAACTTTACTTACATTTTCTTTGTACTCCGTTAATATACCACCCCTCTTCTTTTTCTAAAGGTTCAGATCGGCTAGTCATTACAACTAAATGCTGCAAATCTCTCCAACTGAGGTTTGGATTGGCTTCTAAAGCCAACGCTGCAATACCCGCAGCTAGTGGAGCACTTGCACTTGTTCCGGTATGCTCTACAGTACATATGTGATCTGGTCTTAGTCTTCCGTCCATATCTACCGTTGCAACGCTCTTGTCCAGTGTCGGGGTACCACTGGAGTATGTGGTGGCTAATGTTGACGCACATTCTTCAAGATACCAAGGTTTATAGCCTCCTTGCGTGGCCGAAGAGATGGATAAAGTAAAAATCGAGTTTGTATAGCCATCACAATTGCAGGAATCTACGTGCCGTCCACCATTCCCAGATGCCCAGATGAATATAGAACCCAGCCCACGCCTTCCCTAAAATTTCAAGTTTCAAGTTTCTGATTATTCTTTCTGAGATAACAACCCATTCATCCATTATGTCCCCAGGGAATTAAAACTCCTACATTAGTGACTCCATAAATGAACGCTCTTCTTGCGAGCGGCCCCGGACCATCAACAGTTTTCCCGTCATCCTCAGGTCCCCAAGAGGCAGAATAAATGTCGACATGGTCTGGATTCAGTCCAAGGGCTTTGGCTTCAACTGCATCATTCACCGTTCCATCCAACATTCGTACACCCCCGATTGAAGCGTTATACGCGACTCCAACTCCACAAATATTGTTCCCTGCTGTAGCAGCAACCTCGCCAGCGCACCTTGTACCGTGCTTGTTATCTCCATTGTCTTGCGGAGTTGGGTCCACGTCATTGTCATTAATATCGGTTGATGCTCTGGGGTCCTACATACAAAAATGAATCGCATCTTAAGTACAGCTATAAACTCTCTACTTTATGTAGCAGAACAATTTTTTTGACAAGTTGTACCTACGTCAAAGATAAAAATAGTCTTACATAGTTAAGTAGCAGGTCTGGATGATTAGTTTGAATTCCGTCATCCAAGATCGATACAACTACTCCTTTACCAGTAAATCCTCGTTTCCATGCAGCCAGCACATTCATATCGAACCCATCCTTTGATCCTCCAGTCTGCATATTATCAAAATATCAAAAGAAGGCATTATTTCCTGTTAATCCATCAGCATCATGATTAAAGTCCAGTTGAATACATTCATTAAAACCTCCATGAATTCACTTGAGTAGAAAATTGCATGCCAACCGAAGCATGGGCAGCGAACTTACCAAATACCACTGTTCTTTCCACAGCGGATCAAGAAAGCCATTAGAATATGCTGGTTGGAAAGCGTGGGTGGCTGGTGAAAAGTACGGATTCGAACTCCCAGCAGCACCACCCCCAGAATTCCCTTCGTAATAGTGGAAATCCCTCTTGACTCTTTTCTTTTCAAACTGTTGCTCAAACCAATGAACCTAGCATGACAGGAAGGATGACCAATTTTTATTTATTTAGTAATCTACCTACTATAAGTCATAATTTCAGTGCATGAGCATTAACATCAGTTGGAATTCATGCTAATAAATAAGAGATGTAAGCCACATTTGGAGCAGTTTTTGTGGTACTTACATCCGGCTCATCCTTGAGCAATGAGTGATGTTCATCGCTTGTATGGACAGATCGCTTTCTTACTCTTGGGTGCTCAAATAAGTAATAGTTTCTCAGACTTCCAATCTGGAATACCACAAGAAGACAATATAAGATTTTGGAATTTATTGCCGGAATTATAATTAAATTATGCATAGTTTGTATAGGTAAATAAAGCAATTATACATACTGCCAACAACTATGTATCTCTGGTTAGTTAGTTTATATGACATAAGCTAGATTTGAGAAGTTATTCTTAAGTTTACTGGAAGGATTGTTGTCATCATATTACGAGTAGAGACTTCATTTCAAGGGTACAACAGTTAGAGTGGTATTTAGGCAGTAGTGCAAAATAAAATAAATCTACACGATTGGCATGATGTCCGCAAATTGTGAAAACTGGCAGTCCCTATGAATGCTATGACGTTGACGTTTTCCTGCACAATTTCCGCAATGCCAACTGCAGAGCAAAAATGCTCAATGAGTGGAATAATTCTGAAGCAGGAATCTATCGATGAATTTATGATCTGTGTACGGTCAAGCAGAAATTCTGTTTGAATTGTATTTCTGCTTTCCATGCATACATAGTGTAAGCTATAAACTAGATATATTCCTCTTTCATGGGTAAAAATCGGTGTGCTGTTTGAGCGATTGAGCGATTGCTACAGCGAGATAGCTTGAAGTACACGGAATTGGTGCGTATATCAAAGTATTAAAGTAAACTCTCTCTAATTCAGTCCCTTACCAACTTAATTTTTCATTCTAATAAGCCGGCAGAAAATATGCTGCATTGCATTGCACCGCGTCTATTTTTCTACTGACATTATACAACAATAGTAAAGAGGTTTAGCAACCTTTTAATAAATTACAAGGCAAACTGGGCTTGGACTTGCCGTAATGAAAAACGGCAATTTGTCCACTTCACCATGTTATATCATCATTTATTATTAAATGAACAGTAAGGACAGTACGGGGTTTAAACATGTACAGGTACAACGACTCGTAAGAATATTCAATACCAAAGAAGTTTAGCTGGAAATGGAGAGGGTGACCCTCAGCTCTATAATTAACAGATTTAGGAAAGCTGTAATTGTCAAATGATAACAGTAATAGTATTTTGAAATCCCTCATCTAATTACAAGTAGGTTTTTCTATTTTAATATTACTACATGGATTCAATAATCCATTTGTTGGCCAACCGTTTTCATAAACTGTAGAAAGGCCCGTTTGAAATAAACTTGTATGAACAAAGGTTTACAGCTCAGTTTACATTTTGTTCCTAAATATAGACAGAATGAAGGACAAAATGGCATTGCTCCACTTTACAAAGGTTGTAGGATTTGGTCTTTGTTTTCAATTCTCACTGAATAGCACCACAATCATTTAGATGGTCCATTACCTTTGCTTTACCTTGGGCAAACTCTAAAACTACTCAAATTGATATTGAAAAGTAGAAATGTTGGGTTATTTATTGCTTGATCGTCGGGTGAAAATAAAATTGAAAGTCATGGGCTG
>JAQFZX010002933.1:0-15353 GCA_034682405.1 Hydroisotoma schaefferi | reverse complement strand
TAAGAATGCATGCTTCGAGTAGGTAGAAAGGAATGCGGCCCCCAAAAATGGCCTTTAGTTCAATCAACAACCTACTGATACTGCATAAATTAATGAGGAAATTAAACAGCACATGCATGCCTTCGTTGTAATAATGTATTGGTAGAGCAGTCTTAAAATAAAACACACAGCCAGCAGTGCCTAAGAAAACCAGTTATTTGGTACTTTTGGTACTAGATACTATTACAATGAATGGAGGAATAGAGATGCATGAGTCGTGTCTATTAGGAAACCGAAAGTTTATGTACTTCATGGATGAGTTTGTTTAACCAGAGAAAAGCAGCAAGTAGTAAATATTTAAAATCCCTTGAAACCAGTACAGCTTTAGTTTCCAAACTGTGTAATTTATTGCTCCTTTGCTGTAATATCAAACCAGAACCACTGTCATATTACCTGTTTTAACTCCCCTGGGGCTTAACATTTCGAACACAAATTGTAGCATGAGTTCACATGGGTACATTTGACAGTTAGCATGTACGGGTGCTGGGGAATTGAAGGAGAGGGGACCTATTTCAGAAGCTGCGGATTAAATTCCGAAATACGGTAAGTGTACTTGCAAAACAAGAGGTTTCACAGGGTATGAGTTCTGTTTATGTGGACTTACGCATAAACTTTTTGATTTCTAAATCAGTCCTTGGTTTTTCGCATAAAAACTAATAGGCTGTATGAATATAATGAGCATAACATCAAAGATGATGCGGATGCATTCTACAACTAGGCTTTACCCCATCGCTACAATTGAAGATGATAAAAAGTTTTGCTTAGCATTTCATGGAAAGTTGTGTAAAGCTGGTTAGTTTTGTTGGTTAAAAAATTTCCCTTAAGACAACAAGGTTTGGGAATTTTGTGGGAAAAGTTTTTGCATTGGTTTTATTTCATTTTATTCTCTGTCCATAAACCAAACCACTGAGTTGTGGAAACGGAAACGGTCGTGGTAAACCTGTGAAAATACATGTACTCGATCAACCGAATCTGATTTGGTTAACCCAAAATCTCCAGTAGTTGACTAGTTTTGCTGTTCATAGTAAAAGAGACTTCCGTCCCTGTGGTCTTGTTTATCTCAATCTCAATCAAATCTTCTATATTTTACATACAATAAAGTTGTTTGTATTCCCTTGTCTGCTTTCTTTCTGCATGTACTAGGTATTCTAACTTTTGTAATAAAATCAAACAGGAAAAGTATTGATTAATACGGGGGTGCAGAAGGGCTTGCAGTAAGGAGAATAGCATTGAGACGGTATTTGTTTGTTAGAGGCTGTCATTTTTATAACGGATTACAATTATTTCGTGAAGAAAAGTGTCTTGAAAAGTCTAAATGCGGCAGGGCAAACTAATTTATACCTTATTTCATAGTTTTGTAGTGCGGAAAGGCTCATTTTTGGATATAAAAAATCGTTTTGCAAGCAAGGAATTACAAGCATTTATAGATAATAATCTTTTTCCAAATCATCATTATTTCACGGACCTTGAGTCTTCTTTTCCTTGCTGGAATTATATTTTTGTTCACGATGATTACAGCAATTCCCAGTCTTAATCCTCAGAGCCTCCTCCTCGGCTATTCTTTCTGCAGCGATATTACTACTGTTGGAGAGTACCGAGGCACAAAGGATCGTTGTGGCGTCTAACAAGCTGATTTTATTATTTGAACTTTTACACGTGCAAACGTCTGGCCCATTTTTACCACAAGTGAAAGTCTTCAGGCTGGATTCAGCATCTTTGGAAACTAGACCACCTTCATGATCACGACTGTGACGATGACTTTGGTCATTATGAAGACGTGGAAATGAGTTAAGAAACTCTTGATGATAGCAAAGATTCATATTTCCAGCTACGGGGGCCGTAGTAGTGGAAGATTCATTTCTGAGGATATTATTAACACTCCTATTACCACCACGGTTATTATCACCATTATTATTAGTATTATTATTATTATTATTCGCAGCAGCAGAGCCGTTCTCGTTCCCAGTTTCACTAACGCACGCGGCTGGAGAATGAAGGGTGTTATTTTCAGGTATGTTTGCCATCGTGGGAGCTTGTTGGCCATCCTGGACAAGTTCTTCGATTAATTCAAACAATTCAAAGGGCCATGTATGCCTTCTTTTGAGATTTGGTTGCAGGTCCATGATGTAGTTTGTAGTTTTACGTTTTTATGTAGAGATCTTGGTTGAAATTAAGGTTTCAGGGAAACAACGGGAACGTTTGAGCAAAAGATGATCAATTTCTCATACTTTCTTGCATTTAGGCTTATTTTACGGGTTAATGTTCCAAAAAATCCGACGGAAGTTCAGTTGTCTCAACTCTCAAGAATGGTTAATGTAGCTTAGGATCCAGAGGAAAATATTGGGATTTACTTCTTGCGTTGAACAAAGTTCCCATTCCCATCCTATTTATGCCTAAGATAACTCCTTTAGAATTGAGGATGATCAGTATTTCTGGCAGGTTTGGCTTCTCTTTCACCACTAGTTAGCCAACTTTTGGGGCTTTCACTCGCATTCAATACTTTGTTAAGTTTTGATATTGCTTAACTTCTTCTGTCTCGTATTTCCTTTTCAATCATAGAGAAAGAATACTTCATACTTATACTTGCATTAAAATACTACCGAGAATAGTCTACGAGAAATGTTTGACTCAGAAGTTTATCTTTCACGTATAATCCCACTAAACTAACTCAAAATGATGTTTGGCCGGCACAATAAGATTCCCATTCTCATTGAATAGCGGAAATTAGAGTAGAACTGGAACTTAGTCGGTGGTTTGTAGACGTCTTGCTCCAAGCAGACTGGAACGGTAGGAAGAAGCTGCCACGGTATTATCCACCAAACTGATTCACAAACTCTGAACCGGTTGTTGATGGTAGGAGTCACGCATTCATTGTACTTTACTGAGTGATGATAAACATCAAGAAGATGAGCTTTATTGGATTCTGTAAGCTTCTTCTCAGAAGAGTTTCCTTGCATTTACGTTTTTACGAGAGAGTCAACAAATTTAAAATGGTGAAATGTTGTACATTTTTTCTCCGTTTTGCTTTCTTGCTTTTCTTGAGTTGCGAGTCTACCAAGAGCTATTATATCCTAGAATTTTGATTTAAATAGAATCATTTAGTAGCAAAACTTGTGGAGAAAGTTGGACAATTTACTTCCACGACACTTCATGTTGCTGAAAGTTTTTCCTTGGTATGCGATAAATTTTGGGCTCATAGATTTATTTATGACTTATGGCTGAATTCAGTAGTATTAAATTCAACAGTATTGTCAATGCGTATTGTACTTTTATTCTCAATCTCCCCGATTGTTTATGTTTTAACTGCAATAAAATAGGGTGTAAAGGAGTGCATTATCAAGGTAATTAATAAGGGAAGTAGTTCCTTGTGCTGTATTATATGATGATAATTAAATTCAATAAAAGTTAAGGGTACAGTCTGTACAGCTTGATTCTGTTCCGATTTCACCATCCACGAAGAACTCTCTCTGAATCTGTGTGTAGAACACGAACGACTAAACTAAAGCTAACTTGAGATCGGGTTATAAACAATCCCGATACAGAAAGTTAGTTGCTTGGTTGGCATACAAAAAGGTAGTAGCTAAAACACACAAGCTCTGAGTTTACTTACTGAGGATCCACTAAACGAAACTAAACTCTTCTGGTTGAGTTGAGGTTTGCTGTTGTTGCTGTAAGATCTTCAGAAGTGAAAGATGCAAGTTGTGGTTGTAATACAAGCTGGCACTGACAATTTTAGAATGCGTAAAATGTTTCAAACAATTTTTCAGACTTCAAACAGGTTAAAACGGTAGCAAGGATTGTAAAACAACTTAATAAATACAATAAAAAACCCCCCTCTTCTCGCATACCATGTCCTAATGACGGATGCATAATGTTTTTAGTCTTACAATCTTAGGCATGTATGAACGGTGTTTACTGGATCGGGATGAAAACAAAAGATGCATGGAGTACTTAGACAGATCTGAATTTCATATTACTATGGAGTACTTTTACTCAGCTCCCCGTAATTATCTACCGATTCGTTCCATAAGAATTTTAGGCATTTGTGTGTGTCGGAATAAATAGTTGTGAGGGGAAAGAATGCAGAAAGAAAACTTCCACTGGGTTTATTGCACATAGCATTCGCTCTCAATGCTCTTTAATCTATGTTGTCTCAGACATCTACCATATTGTCTCGAATAGTGTCCCGGGACACTAATAAATTTTTGGTCTTTTGAAGGGGACACTATTCAGGAGGGGCTACTATTCGAAAGGGGGCACTATTTGAGGGAGGATACTATTCGAGACAATACGGTAATACAAGAAAAAGATAACTAAGATACCGATGACAATATGGGAAGGGATAAGTTTATAAGGGATGCCTCAACTTTTTATGTACATCTTAATTAATACATGAGCAGGAAACGAAAGGGACTGTGTGCCTTTGGGTAAAGAGCGTAGTCGATAGGTCGTCGTGAGTTTTGTGTTAAGGTATTTTAACGATATGTCTGCAGAACAAAGAGCTAAGAAAGAGTAACTTTTGTCGTCAAAATAAAGTTGGTTGACTCACTAAATGGGATGCACTTAATCATTTAAGTTCAATGGAAATAAATAATACATTGATTCGGATCTACCCATTTAAGGAGAAAGAACCTTTGGTAATAAAAAAAAGTGAGACAGAACAACCAATCTAGCTGTGCTCTTTCCATATTTCTGGGAAGTTGTACCTTTTATCCCTTTTTAATTTAACCTATAAATGATACCCTTAAGAAGTAAGTTTAGCTTGTGAGAGTAAAGTCAAAGAGGTTGTTGAGGTTATGTAATAGGTATAGGCATTTATGGCGTATTCTTTCTCTTTCTAATAACTTGTAATAAAGTTGGACTTATTAAATCGGTCTGGGTGTATTTCTGGCCCCTCAGTCTAGTCTCTCCATTGACGAGGACATTTTTCCAGGACATAAAAATTCATAGGGAGGATAAAATGAAGTGCAATGTTATTCAAGGATGAGTCTCCTCATAAAGACGAACCACCACCATTCCATCATCAGTAAAACACTTAGTTTTAGTCTAGTACGGCGGCGGATCATGTTTATCTGTACATTGTTCACAGTCCATTCCGTAGTCAATACTCATCAGGTTTGATGACCTTATTGTAAAGCAATTCATGTATGCAAATTGTACCATGCAACTCCAAGAAATGTAGAAAGTACCGTATTTCCCGTTTTAATTCCCCTGGGGAATTATTTCTTCAACCTCCGATTTACCACGGGGAATTATTCCGGGTGGGGAATGACTATCTCAAACCAAAAAAGTATTTCAATCGTGAATATTTTCTAGTTTTACTAGTCAGCTTTAAACAAATAATAAGAAATTTTCTATGTAAATTCTATCGTGTTTGCTAAATATGTTAATTATTAAAATTAGTTACTGAAAACGATACTTTTTCCGTAACTAATTTCCCTGTTCTTAATTTGATGGTTTTAATTAAATCCAAAAATGCAAGATCTGATGCATATATCACTGTAATCAGAATTTCCAACAAAAACGTGCTGATTTCTAAATTACATATAAAAATTGATTTGTTCTAATTATAAGGAAAAAAGTAAAAAATTATTTTTCACTTTAAAAGTTGTATTTTAAAATAAAAAATAAAATCAGAATTTTAATTAAAAGTTGCTTTTTAAAAACGGACTATATATTTTTAACAGTTAGTTTTGTTGAATGTAAAATTTAAAGCTTTCCTAGTTGACATTGACAGTAAAAAAGTATTATCCTAAAGACGAAACCGATCGGTGCATTAATTGTGTATAAATTAAAGACATGCATATTAAGTAAGAAGTATCATTTAAACGGATTATTATTAATACGGGATTAAATGAGTTAAATTTCATGAATAAGTTATTCCAATGCCACCTGTCAAATAGCATGTATATGGGAGGAATGGGGAATTATTTAAGGGGGAAATTATTCCGGGTGGGGAATTACTAGGTATGTCAAATGGCTTGAACCCATGGGGAATTATACCGGGGTGGGGAATTATTCCGGAGGAGGAATTAAATAGGGAAATACGGTAATTTCGAACCCTATTTCTTGAATCGTTTTCAAGAAAAATAAATAAGAGATTATTACTCAAAATATAACTTTCGCAACCCAATTCCCGTAACTCAACAATTTGGTAGCCTCCTTTATAGAGAGCGATCTTGCTCGAAGTCTATCAAAGATCAGACCCCGATGTTGTCCAGCTTATTTTCCCATCCACTGTGTAAGGTCAGCAAAGTGGGTGGAATTATATGGCTAATCTAATCCTAAAAGATAAGATAAAAGAAGGACATTTCAGCTTTCTCTTGGAAAGAGTCAAAGAATTCACATCTCCTAGAGTGTTTGGTCAATAAAGATCTCAACAGATTGGGTGTGAGATATCCTAAGGAAAGTAATGTTACGGCAGGATGAAACCTAATGCGATAGTCACTATCACAATGACATGAGCTGGCTCAGGTACATCTTATGTTTGTAGGGTACCTTATACCAAGAAACTAGCATGGTAACGTCGCAATAGTTTTCACAACGGTTGACCGAACTTTCCCAACTTTTCCTGGGGTCCATCGTTCGTCCATCCTTCCAAAATATTATGTACAAAAGTACGAAGATAGCCTACGCTAGTTATATAAAAATGTATACTTATGGGAAGTTAGTCGAGGATAAAAATGGTCCCACTTAGTAGAGAAGAAACAGACAGTAGAATTTTATAAGCAAAAAATACTTGAATGCATCCCGTATTTTGTCCTTTATGTTATTTTACTACGGTGGAAATTAACTTGGTTCCCTATCCAATGTAGGAGGTCTATTGTCTATTGTACGTGCTGCTATTATGCTTGTCTCCCGTTTGCATGCCATCCGACCCGATGCGATGATCCTGAAAATATATTACTATTAAAACATGCAATGCAAGCAAAAGCAATGTTCTCCAGACAGAAAGCTTAGTTAGCAATCCAATTTAATGCCTCGTTTCCAAGTTTTAATAAGCTTTCCACTGCATTCAAACTCTGAGCTGATCCCAAGCATCCGGATGTCATCGTCTATCGTTTTTGTCGTCCCACACTTGATTTGGAACGGTTTCTTGTCCCCTCTGCTTTCCTTTAGTAACGACGTTGTTAGTTGTTATTAGTATTATTAGTTGTTCCATCTGGCTGAAGTAAATAGGGAAGCGATGAATAGAAAGGGAAGTCAACTGATCAAATGTAATGTTACTGCTCAAGTTTAATCAGTAGCAAAAGCAACGAAAAGAGAGAGTCAATAGATGTGGATTTTTCATTAGTGTTCCAAAAACTGGGGTTTGGATCCGTTGTGAAAAGCTAATAAGAATATACCGTATTTCTGGAAATTACTCCCATGCGGAGTAGTATTTCCAAGGAAAAATTGAGAAAGCTTTTAACATGGACAAGATAGGAGGAATTTAAATTCTTAACATGGAAAGGTAGGGGGAGTTATTCCGGGGGGAGTGGAGTTATTCCAGGGGGAGTAATTTCCGGAAATACGTACGCCATTAGGGTTTCTGCATAATTGAGTCCTCGTGTATTTTCTCATGTCTTTAAAATATTCCTTGTGTTTAACTTTACAGAATTCTTCAAGAAGTTTGCTCACGTCGAGTTTACAAACATGTAAATTCTAAATGAGCAAAAAAATGTAGAGTAAAAGATATTTTGGATAAGGCAACTACAAGGAGTAAATTAGCATACAGTATAGGAGTGCTCTCATAAACTTAACTTAGCAGATTGCAAAGGTCCTGGAAATGCTTATTATCTGCTGCTGGGAGATTCTGTCGTTTGTTGATTACCGATTGATAACATAATAGCATCTCTGCCTAAAAAATACACGTTCTTTCCATACAATTTTGAAACTTTAAGAGAGTTGATTCTGACGAGGAAGTTGTTTAGTTTTTGGTGTTAGAGTTGGAGCATGACGAAATGCGTCCTCGTGCTCCTCATTTGCGATTGCAAACTGGAACGAGATTGATTATGCAAAAAATGGCATGTATGTATGCATTGCCTGCATAGTGCGTACGGAAAATAGTATTTTTAGGGAGATCACCCGGATTAAAAGTCACCAACCGGTTTGGTACATTACTTAGCAAGGTAGAATGATAATGACAGACCAAGAAGATGTGCAATGGTAAAATGTAAGACTTTTTCATACAAAACTGTTTTTACTTTCATTAATTAGAGGAAGAAACTCTAACCAGATGCGCCTTTTAAGAAAGATTAGTCATAAAATTACTCGAAAACCCATTAAATCCAATAATAATATAAAAAGTCAGACATGATAAGAAACAATTACCGTACTGTCTCGAACAGAGGCCCGGGCTACTAATTACTTTTTTAGGTTTTTTGGGGGTCAAATTTAACATACAATTAAGGGGGGTTTGTGGGGTAGTTAATAGTTAAGGGGCCACTAGTCGTGGAGGTCCTCTATTCGATAAAATACGGTAAATGTTAAATATGCCTGTTGGCATGCTTTGTCTACCTCAAAAACATCTGAAAACTACATATTCCCTATATAAAAAAAAGTTTTGCATGCATGAAGATGAAACGATATCCATCCATGATGATATTGATAACATAAATTGATATTTATCTATGAAACGGCATCAAAAATATCATATCCCTCCTCAAACGAAACCAGATAGGACAAATTAACTGAATTTTATGAAAATATAGCGTTAATTGATGAATTAAGTTAACTTTGCAGAGGCTTTCTTGACTTTGTTCTTATAAAAACTGATGGAACTTTTCGAGCTTCACAATCTCAACATAGACAAATGGCTAGCCCGGGATAAACCCGGAATAATCTATTATTCTTTGAGAAATCTGGAAAAAAGTAGCATGGATCAGATCGGAAAAAAGTGCGTTTTGCAAGTTGACTCGGCCAAGTGGGAGATATTTTTAGAGAAGACGGTTTTTTGGATGTGGCGTGGAACTAAATAAACCAGCAATTAATAGCACAATTGGATTGGATTCTTTGGTCCAATTAATAGCAGAACTCCGTAACGAAATGCCAAAATAATCACTTTTCAAAGTTTTTAAACTCCAATTTGAGTTAATTTTGATCCTATTTTACAGTCAACGAGTTAACTCCAAAGGGGTATCCAAATTTGTGAAGCCTAAACAGAATCTGAGGTACATATAAACGTCCTTTATATTTCTAAGCAAGCGTTGTTAAAGCTTGCTAAAGTGTGTTTCATTAATAAAAATGTGAGGAAAATGTAGAAATTAAGATGAATTTTAGTATTATTTTAAGTAAAAATTTATGTTGGTAGTGTTTGTCGTCACAGACAGTAAAAGGAATAGGTGCAAAGCGGTACCGGAACGGTACAGAACCATTTCAGGTGGTGCATGGTAGTAATATATCAATGTACCATTTT
This sequence comes from Hydroisotoma schaefferi, assembly GCA_034682405.1. Classification (NCBI taxonomy): domain Eukaryota; kingdom Metazoa; phylum Arthropoda; class Collembola; order Entomobryomorpha; family Isotomidae; genus Hydroisotoma; species Hydroisotoma schaefferi. The sequence goes on along the minus strand of JAQFZX010002933.1, from coordinate 5,917 downwards.
TCGTCAGGTTGTCTGGTCCAGAAAGGTCATAAAGAGGCCCATTTGGTTGTCCAGAAAGGTCAATGAGGTCCATTTCATATCCCTAAACTGTCGAAGAGGTCCATTTCATATCCCTAAACTGTCGAAGAGGTCCATTTCATAGTCCTAAACAGTCAAAGAGGTCCATTTCGTAGTCCAGAACGGTCAAAGTGGTCCATTTCGTTGGAGTATCGTAGGAAGGAAGCATGAGCAAAAATGCTACAACGGTTTCAAAATTAGAAGATAAAGTTTGCCGAGTTGTAATTCAACAATGTATAAAGGCTGAGTTAGAATTTGATACGAGTGATCCCCCCGTATCGATAAGCTCAGGGATGGTCCTATTTGTCTGTTTCCTCCAAGGGGCTACCCTTAACCACTTGGAGAATATAGGTGAAGTTTATATATAAAATTGTAAAGCTTACATAAGGGCTTATCATTAGGCCAAAGATAAGCCTCATTCATTAATAGTGAAATAATTATTATAGTGAAAGGCGTTTTAAATGCAAAACTCTGCGAGGAAGAGGGATCTCCTGCAAGGGACTCGGTGTTGAAGTATGGGAAGGACGTTTTAATAATTCCACAAGCCACTTTGGGTGGAAAGATGAAAGGAAAGAGTGTCCAGTATCATGAATTAATTGAAAAATCCTTGGGTGAAGAAATGTTCAGTAAATTCGTGGAGAAAGTTAAAGAAAGCGTTGGAGGGGATGGAAAAAGGGTCCAATCCGGGGTTTATGGAGCTAGACAAATTCTAAATATGAAAACAAACGGACCTTTTACACATGTTTTTGATTTTTAGAAGAATTTTTGTCCTAATAATAAAAACTGCAAATGGTTTAAACTTTTTATTCAAAGTGACATTGGCGATAATGCAAATAGGTTTACATGCAAGGGGCTCCATAGGGAGTTCTCCAGAGAGTGAACTCCAAAAGACTGATAAGATTGTCTATAACGTTGCCATCCAGACTTGAGAAATCTACTCCTAAAACTAGTCCTAGAACATTGAAAACAAGTTTAACAAGGACGTTGTTTTTAAACCCGTTGTTCCAGTAGTCAATTAGGCGTTTGACTGCGGGCAAATTCCTAGTTTTGCAGAAAGACTTCCCCTTAGCTGGTTCTACCAGGGTGGCGAATAAAATGTGGACGGAAGGGTCGGAATTCAGCTCTTGGAGAATGTAGTCAACCATTGGCAAGAAGTCCGTGATGTTGGAAAGGTACAAGGAGGCTACGATGTCTATTATGTTGCATTGGTTTTGTTGGTAGGGTGTGACAGGGTCCAGTGACCGTCGGGGCCTTGATCTTTGACTTTGAGTAGATTTAGATTTGGGGTTAAGGGTAGTGGATTTTTTGTCCGATTTGACCCATCTGCTTCCTGCGTTTCGGGGTCCTAAGGGAAGTGTAAGGGTACATTCCAAAATATCGTATAGCTTTTGGAAGTTTGCGTAGATATTGTGTTCCTCGTTCCACCCAGAATAAAAGAAGAGCTCGATAACCTAGGTGCAAAGAAAGAGATAAGATGATGTATTTTTTCCATTAAGGTTGGAAGGATAGGAGTTTTATCGTTTAGTTACATCGTTAAACTCCTCATCAGCCCAAAGGTGGTTATGGATCTCGGCATAATAGGATGTTTTCATGTAAGCCTTCAGATCATCTAGGAATGTTAAAGTGTCTGCGGAGGTTGACACTTCTTTCATAAGGGTCTCAAGCTGGCCTTGTAGATCTGGGTGCTTTTTTAGAACCGCTTGCGTAGCTGGTAGACATGATCCTAAGAATTGCAAAGCTGCTCCTAGCAGAACAACCAAGTTAAATCCGGAAGCTTTTCCAGCTAACTCTTTGAAATGCTCTACGGGCTTTTGCAGATCGGGTGTCCATTCTATGGAAAGTGTACGGTTTTAATTAAATCAAGGTATACCTTATTTACAAGTTAATATATTTTGATTTACGGAATACGTTCAAGAACTTACGACTGTGGACAGTTGCAAAAACCAGTGCACAGAGAATTATAGCTGGGTATCCACGCATTTTTAAAAGTTAAGAAAGCAAGTGGTACTTATGGTTTATGAGAATTTGCCTTTAAATTAACTTAGCAGCAGCTTTGATCCAATTTTTGGTTCCTCAATCGATCTCATTCCATTTATGGGCTAATTAACGTAATGAAACTTCAATTCGATATGATAAGAAGTAATGACGATGTAATTTTTCGATCGAATACATACATACAAGATAAGATGAATTAATGTACTGGATCATGCAATGCAAAATATTATTGACATATTTTAAGACTTATCCGGCCAGTATGAATGTTATCTATTTCATTATTATCATATCCTTGGACAGATCAATTAAATACCGAAGTGACAAAGTAATTTCTGTTGTAGCAGCAATTATTCCATCCAGCTTATCATTATTTTCAGAGTATATGTTCTGTAAATAATACATGTTTTTTATCCGTAATGTAAATTGAAGATGACAAAAATTGATGTACAAGACTGTCGAATAATAATCGACTGCTGATGGATCATTAATTTGTAATAATACGGATGATTTTTTATCGAAAATTAACTTTATTGCCAACAAGGTATGCACGTTTACTAAAGAAAAGAAGTGGGCTCTGTTGTGATGAAATAACTACAAAATCATTCCTTTTTATTTATACATTTCCGCAGACGTTAAGCATTTATTTTCAAAACGTGAAACGATAGTAAAAATTAATATTTAATGTCCCCAAAAAAGCCACTCAACAATGTTGATAAGCTTATTAGCGAGTTTCCAATCCTCCCAACGACCATTGATCAAAGGTCCAGCCAGTTTTCGAACATTCTGTCCTACCCTAACATCCATATCGTCAAGAACATCTTGAACCTCCGGTAACTCTCGAGTTTTGACAAAAGAGTCCCCTTTCCTTGGCTCTCCAATTTTAGCCAGCAAAACATGAAACGCCGGGTTGACATTTATTTCTTGTACAGTTGTAATTAAAAGTTCAGCAATGAAATAAAGGTCCGTTCCGACCAAACCATTTAGTTCACCCAAAATGCATAGAATGGGAAGTCCAGGCTGTTGTTGGTATGTGGAAAAACCGGATACTGAGTTTCTGTAGTCTGTCTGTACAGATCGGGTTTTTCGGACAGGTAACGACTTCCACGGGGGACAATTAGTACTTGGGTTAGGTGGCCTAATGCATTCATGCACACCCCAAAGATCATACAGTGCATCAAAACCAGCCATAATTTCACTCTCGGGATAACCCGCAGTTTCAAGAAACTTGATTATCTGAAACATAAATCCACAGAAACTTTACTTTCACAGAGCCCTGCTTAACATAGGTGAAACCACGAGGGGGGGACGAGGGGGTACAAATAGTATTAAAGAATATGAAGGGATGTGGCTTAGCGGGGTCTGCTCAACATTTAAAGGATAGGGCCTATCGGGTATTCCATGGGGTACATTAGAAAACTAGGGGGTAACATGTACCCTCGTACCACCCCCAGTGGTTGCGTCTTAACAATGGATGCAATAGATGTTATACTAAGTTACTGACATCAAGGTAGGCAGCATCCAGCCAAAGATGGTCATGGATCGCTGCAAATCCTTGCGGGTTTTCGTCAACATATTCTTGCATAAACGTTGTAATGTTCAACGGTGGTAGTTCAGACCATTGAAGAGAGTTTACTAATTTCTCTACAACATGCCATAGCTTAGCAAGACCGACGGGACTTCCGGGTATGATTTCTATAGCCGCGTCTGTAAAGCAGTTGTCTAGAAGTTTGCTCACAAATGTAAGTGCGAGTGGAATCTTATCAGCCGTAAAATCCACTTGGTCAAACCAAAATTTAATTCTGTCCACTGATCTCGTGATATTGTATTCATAAGTTGACTTAGCTTGGGTGAGAGCCAAGAAAGATAAGAGGGCTAGTAGAACTCGGTACGTTTTCATCTAAATTAATGATAAAAATTCATATAAACCCTTTTATGAAAATTGATCTAAAGTGGTATATGATATTTTATCCTAAAACAAAACTGGATCCTTACCTTTAAATGTTAGAATTGCTAAGATTTAAAAATTCAACTCCTCCAGTAGTAAAAATGATGGGGCTAAAACCGTTTGGCGTAACTGTTAAAATGGACAATTGAAACAACGAATGAGTGACAATTGGCCAAATTAGTCAGGTTATCAGGCTACGCAGCTTGAATACCATGCTGAAAGGTGACCATTTTATTGTCTTTTTAGATAAACAGATAGTTGACACTTGTCACAATTGGAAACTTATTTTCAGCTTATCGATTTCTTATCTGCTTTAATGGATTTTTGTGACAGTTTGAGTATCACGTTGGGATAACTTGGTCAAGATAAGAGATAAGGTACACTACATGATTGAAGACAGTAAATAATGCTTTACTCAGGACTCATCATCCTTGACATACCCTAATTAATTAATTACTTCATGCTTCAATAGTTCTCAGAATGTTTGAACTGATAAATATAATAATTTTCAGAGATGCATCATTCAAGCAATAACAGTCAACAGTTTGCTAGCAGTTGTAATTTGTAATATCTCATTAATTGTAATTATATTTTTACAGCTTTTGAATTGGAATATGATGATGAATCAAACATTTAATGCATTGAAATGGAACGGTTTAAAACAAGGACAAACTCTCATGAGCCAATTTGTTAAGCATTTATCTTCGTCATCTGTGGCAAGGTGAGTTTTATCATTAACTTGTAGTGCAGCAGTATGAAAATGTATTCTGGATCTGGATTAAAATGCTTAAATTATGAATGCCATGCTTATTTTTTATTAAGTGACTTAAATGGAAGAGATCTAGTTTCTTTGGATCATTATTCTCCAAACGACTTCCATACCGTTCTTTGGAATGCCTTGGATTTAAAAGAAAGACAGGTGCGGTTTAAACACATGCTTTAAGTATACTTTTTTGCTTTATCCTTATTTCTTAAAAATCCAAACCTGCAATAAAATAATAGACTGAGAAGAAACTATGTCCTGGGAAAAGTATCTGTATGATTTCTGATGACCCGTTACGTAGACTGGCATTAAGTAACGCAGCCACTAGATTAGGATCCTCAGTGGCTTTTGTGAATTCATCTGACCTGCCAACCAAAACGCTTCATGTTGAGTATTTAGGGAAGTAAGTTTAGACATCGTATTAAAAACTACTCACTTATTGTTCATTCGTTAGAATAATTCGTTTTGTTAATTGGTATTTTCAGGGCACTTGGCTCAGCAGCAGATATAATATTTATTGATTCTAAGAATTTTACTCAAGAGGATTGCGAATTATTAGCCAACGGATGTACCGTACCGGTTGTAGTGGTTGGAAATGCTGACCTGTGTCCAGTAGTTTGTCTCAGTGAGTTGATGGCTTTGCAGGAACACTACGGATATCTTCGCCGGCTTATCATTTCCTATATTGGAGTAGGTGGTGATGTAACTTTGAACACTTATGCTCTTATCCTTCCTAAAGTTGGGGTGAATTTGCATTTTTTAATCCAAGGGGTAAGCTTTACATCAGAATTTTACCTAAATTTAGCCTACGTTAAGGATTAATTGAATTACAGGAAATGAACGGCTCCTGTTGGGAAAAGGGAATAAACCTAGCAGCTAAATACAGTAAGGAATTTCAGCAGTTTGAAAATAAGGAAGCCTGCTTATTTCGGGCGCACAGTCTTTCAACATGTAATCATAACTTTGAAGAGTTTAACTGCACAGTTGAGGTTCGAACTATACTGTTTTTTTTACTTATCATATCAACATTCTAAACTGGACTCTGTAAAACCTTAAATTCTAAAACCTTAGGACACAAAAGAAATGGACCTAGACTGGACACTACTCCATGGGGATGTTTCCAAGGGCTCTACCGTCCCTCAGAAGATGCTCCTTTC